>JAHZNP010000874.1:0-33630 GCA_020615345.1 Triops cancriformis
ACTTTTATGTAGCTGACAAGTTAGAGAATAACTCCTCCAAAGGTTTGTTCTAAAATCGCTGTCCTTTTTTTGCACGAGATTTTAAACTCCAAAGGGATGATTTAGTACGATTTGGACTCAGCCATTTGCATTGCCTTTTCTTGTTGTGAATAATCATTTTTACGAAATCGTGAGTTTCCTTGCACTGACTTGAGCTAGGGTGATTCGTATATCGAAAGGGAGTATAACTGTTAAGTTTTCGTTTAGGTATTTCAAGTCTATTAGGTATTTTTAAAAAAGGCTACCGATTAGTTTTCTTATGGGAAAACACACGGACAAATCGCACTACACCCAAGTCCAAATTGTATCAGCGGTATCTTGTTTTGGACAGTCGGAGGAGCCTTCAGTTTCCATGGGTGTTTGGTGTTATTGTTTGTGTTTTTCAAGCGTACAATACCTCATTTGATAGCCAGGACACCAGGCCATCTAACGACTATAGTTTTAGGCTACAATTTTGTCTCCACGTGAAGTGAAAAATAAACTACAGAAAAGTGTCCACACTGTCCCATCCCTCCTCTACTTTTAACTACATCATTTACTACAATTTAGACATGCTAGTCATGATTTTGTAAAAACTACTCTTCCGTTTTAAATCTTATAAAGTCTTCATTCAAAAAAAGGGTTTTTTTCGGTAATAAATATTACGTAATCAAGTTGGAACCGGACAAATTAACGAATGCGCAACGTACCATAATAACCACTTTGCTTGTATACAGTGGTGAGCAAGAAAATCTTTACAGGGGTTTGCGCAGAGGTCTAATCTAGCCTCATGAGGCTGATTAACTTTCATTTAGTGCGAAAAGTTGCCAATCGCTGTTGAAGTGATGGTAGGCCGCGAAATTTGGAAGTGTTCAGTTTTGTAGGAAAAAAGTATACATAACACGACTTGTTGCGTAAGAAGATTAATGCCACTGGCATTGTTGCAAAAATATTGCTTGATTACCGTAGTGTTGTTGACATCTACACAATTTATTAATTTTCTTCAAATATTTTGCTATTCTATCGTTTGCTAGCCAAACCTTTATTATGAAAACTAATTTCTTTAGAGTACATTTACACTTCATGTAAATTTAATTAAGTTTTCTCTCAATATCGAAATTTTAAGACAAATGAAGAAAATTTTTGTTCTTATTTCATGTCGATAATAATTACGCAATACGATCACTTTTTACATACTTCCGGAAATAAGTTTTACACTTCATAGAAAATTACTAATTATAACTTATTATTCATGAATTATTTTTTACAGATGCTTGTTAATTGCATGCAAAGACTTTCAAATTACGCGGTCTACCTTTACCCTAGTAACCAACTCGTTTGTGACCCTTCGACAGTTAATGAAACTAAATCAGCCTCAAGAGTCTAGATTACACCTCTGCGCAAACCCCTGTAAAGGCTTTTTTAATGACTATCCGGCGTGGGATTGCGCGTATTGCCGCTCACTATATTCCTGACAATTCGTTTTACAATTTCGTTGTCGGTATTTCTAACACAAGGAAAGCTTTTTTGCTCACCGCTGTACAAGTAAAGATTCTTACTAAAAACTAAAAAAACAATATTACATTAAATATAAAATAGGAAGCAATTAATGTGTTCATGGAAATTAAAGGCAATTAATTATTTTTTGCATTTTTTTTTATAATATATGTTCGCTTCCACTCAAAGGAAGGCAATAGTAAACGAGCGCGAGCGCGCTCTTTTCTTGGCATGTAAGCGAAAGAGTGAGCGCGCTCGCAAAATTCAGCAAAGAGCGCGAGCGAGAGCGTGCTCGCGAAAAAAAGAGCGAGTTGCAGCTCTGATTAAAATCGTGATTCTTCTTTTACTTTCAGTACGGGCATTTCTCAGCTACCGAAGAGGAAATGCGACGACTCTTTGCTTTCCAAGTGTAAACGACTGTAAGACGTTAAGAACGATATGTTAGTGCAATCCGTTCCAGTAGATGGTGAAGTGTTTACCTTTCGCTTCGAGTGGTGATCGAATCGTAAGTCAGCTCCCAGGTGTATTTGGACCATAAACAATACATAATAGGCATAATGAAACCAGGAAACATAAATCCCTTTACTTGTTAAGTTATTGATTTCGCAAATCGAATCAACAGGTAACAGGTGCAAGTTATTTTTTCTCAACATGAGCTGCGTAAGTCAGAGACATGTGGACAAATTGTGAGTCATGCCTATATACGTGAAATCACATTATCTATTTAAAGATTAAGTCTTCGTTTTCCCTACAGACCACCAAGTAGTGGACAGCAGCATAACTTCTCGCAGTAAGAGACCATTTAAAATTGCTCCTATCAACCGACTCAATCAGCAAATTACGCCACAAGCAAAAGCCCCATGATATTTAGACTCCTAAAAGCAACAACATTAGAGTGAGGAACTTGGTGGTTACTAGAAAACTGAAGTTACCTGCTTCTTGCATGGAAAACACTGCCAGTGTTTTCAACCCAACAAAAATGTAGTGAAAGTGCACGGCATTTCACGTAGTCAAGCCACTCGATGCTTAATTGATCTTGATATACTCACCTAATGAAGAGACAGCACTGAACACTTTTATCTCCTGAATTTCATTCCATTAGCCAACACACTGCGCAATGCTGTGTTTCACACGATGGCTCGATAAATCTAGGAAGACAAAAATAAATATATAAATATTCTAGAACTTATGGTTGATTATGTTAAATTAGGCAGTACGTTAGACTAGACTACAAAATCTTCGATTACCTATGCAAAGCCGTCTAAGAAAATCGGCTGTAGTTGCCACAAATTAACTAAACTTTGACAGTCTGAGAGATTACTGGTCTTAGTGTCAATTAAAGTTCATTATAAGCAGGCATGAATAGTTTGATAATGCAAATATATTTACTAGTTGTTGTAATTATTTACCATTATTGAAACGAGAAAGTCTACGGGTGCGGGAAGGAACGACCCATTCCCAAAACGACCCATACCAAAACGACCCAGTCTAAAACGACCCTATACCAAAACGACCCAGTTGCGATTTTGCTGATATACGAAAACGACCCACTGTGTAACTTGTTCAGATAAGTGGCTGCATTATTAATTAAAAGAGACCATAATATTCTTGAAAACTAAAGCGACTTATTCCCAAAAACTTACAGCTGTGTTAAGTTTTTTTTTTACTGATAATTGTGTAAAACGGACGCAATTCAACATTCTCCGACTGAATTGTTTGTTGTCTGAATGCGTGAAAAAATTATGTTTAAACTTAAATACAACAACATTGTTTATTCAAATAAAAAGTACAAATCATAAACTAATCATAGCTAAAAGTACAAATCGTAAACTTCACACTGACTTCCCATAAAAAATACCGAAACTTCACGCATTCAGACCACAAACAATTCAGTCGGAGTACGTTGCATTGCGTCCGTATTACACAATTATCCAGAAAAAAACACAACACAGCTGTAAGTTTTTGGGAATAAGTCGGTTTTGTTTTCAAGAATATTACGGTATCTTTTAACTAATAATGCAGTCATTTATACGGCCAAGTTATACAGTGGGTCGTTTTGGTATATCAGAAGCGTGGTTTACATGAACAGGGCGAGTGGAGCAAGTTAACCCAAGTTAGTTAGCAAGTTAACAACGGGTGAAGCACCCCTAACGGGTGAACACAACCATACACTGTGTTTCAAAACTTCAGTTTTTGGAACACAGCTTGCTGTGTTTCAAAAACTTGGTGCGCACCAGTGTTGCAAATGGAACTCGCCATAAAAGGCACTGGGGAAATAAACCTGAATCAATAAAGAAACTAGCGCCACTAGGTGACTGATGACAGCAAACCGTCATTGACATTGAAAGTAGACAGATTTGCCGTTTTGCTTTTCAAGAAAATGCAATATACTGAGGGAAAAAATAACACATATCCAAAGTAATCTACAGAGGCTAATTGCTCCTCTGATACTCGTTAACTTTCATTAAGCACGGAAGGTTTTGAAACAATCGCTTACTATTTGAAAGGTAGGCCGCGAAATTTAAAAGCAGACACAAAATGTCTATAAAGCCGTATTGAGCTCTACGACGTTGTGTATTTACGAACTATGAATATTTTCGGGGAGGGGGATGTTTCTTTTTTCTTACATTTTGCTGTCCTCCCATGTTCACAATTATTTAAAAAATCGGGCTGGGGGTAACCCCTTAACCCCCCTGGAGGTACGGCCGTGTGTGTAATAGTGATTATACGATATCGGCTTTCCATACGCATCAAAAACATGACAACGGAAGGAAATATTCCCAAGTAATTTATATATCAGGATCTGTTATGCAACTGAACAATTTCTCTTACAAATTTGGCCGTCGTAATCAATATATTGTACTTTGTTAATCAATATGACTGATTATTTGTTCAAACAGAAAAGCTTTCAAACTTTGCGGTCTTACTTTGACACACATAAGCGATTTTTTATTTAAATGAAAAGAGGCCGTTACCCTGGTAATGTGGCTAACGGCATTACTTATAAAATTTAATCGCATTGTTTACACATTTTTTGTACAAAGAAAGCTCGTTCAAACACCACGGTATATCTGTTTACCAAAACAGCAATTAACCGGAAGCCCCTTTAGCGCTTAATGAAAGCAACTCCGCCTCTAGAGGCTTAATCTCGATAGTTTACCTAGAATTTTTGCTCCGGCTATTCAATACAAATAACTTAAATACAGTATTACATGTGATGCTCTCGTATATCCCTATGTACAATTGTTTTTTACTTTATCGATGTATTGTAGTCAGAAATATCATAGCGATGCATTAATCTACGACACTTGCAATGTGCGGGAATTTTCGCTGATATTGGAAGGAAAATAAGTGTCCTTAGCGTCGAGAGTTTGTTTTGTTTCCAGACCTATGCACACCTAGTATCCAGGGGGCTTGGTGGGTTTTGCTCCACTCCCCCCCCCCACCCCCCGCATAGTTTTCGCAAGAATAATGAAATATCACAGATACAGTGATCCTATTGGTCTTATAACCGGTGACGTGGCCTGTCGCTACGTTTCTTCTGAATGAATATTCAAGGAGATAAGATTAGGAAGATCGCACCTCAATATATTTTGTTAATTTTAATCTGATAAAAGAACGAAACGTTCATGTTCTTGACTGCAGCTTCCTTGCGCATGGCACCGTACGAAGTGAGGACGCGTCACCGTTGTCCAAGGAAGACACCCGACGCTGTCTTAATTATCTTTAGCCAATGGGAGACAAGACGGAAAGGCGTCATGGAGTCTTCCCCCCTGTTCCGAGTGTCTTCTCCGCATCTTCTGCGCTTCATTGTGAGATGCGCAGAGCTGCACGCAAGCATAAATTATGACCAGACTTGAAGCACTTCTATATGCTGTTACATGTCTCGAAGCATCAAAACCCATCTATTCCAAACAAAAAAGTAAAGTCCCGTGAAAATCACAAGACTCAATACGTCAAATAGCTAGAAGTCTCTTTTTTTTCTCGAACTGGGTATGGCAGGTCAAGGCGTCGTTAGACCAACTTCCACGAGCACCTGTGAGCTAAGTACCAGTACTTCCCACAACTGTCCGAAAGTTTTGGGAGTGCAACGGCAATTCAAAACGGAAGTGTGGTTGGTTGGTAGCTAAGGTTAGCAAGAGGTTAATCTGTCCATTTCACGGCCCATTGGGAACTTCCTGGGAACATATAGCGAGCCATATAGACACTTGGGGCTTTTGGTTCGTATCCTCGCTTCGTCTTCACTTAACTGCTTTGCATCTAAATAGCAGGTCGTTGTAATAGCCAAGAAAATGCAGTTAAAATGAAAAAAGAAAGTGTTGGTTATGGGGTTTCATTATGAATGAACGAGTTGCGTAGAGTTGTCCGTTCCGAAAATGTAAGGGACGATCTTCATCTTAGAACAAGGAACCTACGTTTACAAACTTCAGCTCGTACGAAAGGATGTTGAGGATCGTTGGCCATTAGCTACGGTGTTAAATTAAACGTCATTGCGTACGAGGTCCTGCATTAAGGCTCCTCATTATCCCACGCTCCATGCAAACGCCAAGATCAAGACAAGGGTCGCCAATTCCGCACCGAGTTTTTAGCTAAGAAAAACTAAAAAATATCAAAGGAAAGGAGTAAGTTATGGAAAAGTTAGTCAAACAAAGCAGCCAGTAAACCGAAGCTCGAAAGTATTAGCGCCCTAATTGGTAACTTATCACAATTATGGTCTCTGTTCTCGCCACCTTGTGATCAGCGTCCTCCACTCCTCTCTGACAGATATGTCCCTGGCTTTACAACACGCTATACAGTGAGACATGCAAGACTACTATCCCTTAATTAAGGTGTATCGTGCTGGTGGATAAATACTTGGATTCGTGTAAACAGAATTCGGACGCCTCAGAAGCATGCAAACATATGTCGCTGGGTGTCATTCGTCACTCGTTAAAACAACGCACCGTACTAGGCCCAGCAGGAGGGCTGGCATCATTTTTTTCTAACGGGCATGTTTTCTCCCTTTCTCCCTGTCTATTACTCCCGTGCAAATACGCGTATCGTGAAAGTTCGTATTTGATCGCGGTGGATCTGGGTGAGGTTCCTGGCGGTTGGCAGGGACTTATGTGCAGGCTTGCTGGCTCCTGCTGGATCGTATCTTTATCGGTTAGAAGGGGGAGACACAAGGTAACACTGTTACATAGACTCCCAGGGTGCACCCCAGCGGGAGGCGGCCAAATACTGAAGCCCAACAAGGCACTGGGATCACCTGAGATCTATGGGGCAGCCTTCGAAGGGGTGCTCAATAAATAAAGAAAAAGGATAGATGAGGTATACAGCTTGTTTGCAATTTAACCTGTGCCGTGTTCAACTCCCTAACACCCCACGCGCCTTTGCTAAAGTGTGAAATTGTCAGCCTCTCCCATGTCAAATATTCCCTTCTTCGTTCGTCTTCCCCCTTTTCGGTTTCTCGAGACCCATGAAGACTGAAGCGAAACCATAAACTCTTGTCTGGTAAAAGCTTTTTCGCACGTGCGAATGTCTCTCGGGCGTTTGCCTTGCTGTTAACGGGTTAAGAACATAAACACTTTCTTTCTAATAAAAGCAGAGCTTTGTCTTCGGAAATCCAAGAACGCTATACAACTTCGACCTGTTAAAGGTTTTCACTTCCGTTAGCTCGAAATTTGCATACACTCCCACTAGTACCGAAGAGATGAACTTTTTGAAAAAGACGATCCCAAGTAATCACTTTTGACCCTTTATCCCAATAACGCCCCGTCCATAACAACCGAAGATCCGTTCGCCATTTCATGGCCTATTACGTCCATACAAAGGAAGAACAGAGGGTCAACAGACACCCCCGCCCCCACCACACTCCATCTCGTCTGACCTAGGAATAGGAAAAAAAATTAAAAACAAATCACCGTTAACGAGAATTTCCAACCCTAGGTTATTTTCCCTTCGCCAGTAAAGGAACCGAAAGTGGGCGGCTTGTGACAGAATTTATTGAAGTGCATTTTAACATTCAAAATAGCTCAACACGCACAAAGCTGTTCGAAATCGCTGAAGTAGGGTTCCTCAAGTGTTGATTTTTACTACGCCAATCCCAGTCTCAATGGCTGCAAAATTATCACATCAAACCGCAACAGTCAACCCTATTTACATTTTTCCACAAAATGACAACTGATATTATTGACCGAGGAGTCTTTTGTTGAACGTTGTTCGCTGTTGCCACAGCCCTCGTCGCAGGGTCCCAAAAAGGGGACTCAACGTGGCTGACAAAATCATCGGTTGCGGTTCGCTCGTGTGGTATCTTGACAGCACGACAATAGTTAGTATAGGGCGCAAGCTTACGATTATGCACTGAGGTCAAAAGTCAATCTGTTTTTTCCGATGAGCCCAGCTGCCTTTTTAACCCGATAACTGATCCTCACCACAAAAACAAGCTCGGGTGGCTTAGTGCAGGGTATTTCTCACCCTTTCCTTTCGATAGCTTTTTCGTATTACTGTATTGTCGATGTAGGGGACGGCATGACATAAAGAAGACACAAAAAAGGGTTAGGACGTATTACCATTATGTCGCTGCTCCACACATAAAAAGTAGCGTTACGTGGAGAACTTCACAACGCGAGACTCGGTGTAAACTGACATTCACCACGCCCCTTCAAACCGATAGAGCCTTTAGCTTGTAGACTCATAGCACCTATGCACCCTTTGACTTCCTTTTCTGTGCTTTTTTTTTATCCTGTTAGGGGGTTGTTGGGTCTGTCTTCTCTTTCGATAGAGGAAATCAGCATAACCATGATGAGCCTCCCTCTCCCTTTTTTCTGTTATCAAAATGGGGGCTGATTTTTATAGGGGGCGTGTTGGAGGGTAAGTATCGTGGCGGGTGATGTATGTATGTTAGGCGGCGAGAGTGAGAGGGTGCAATGCCAATACGTTATATAGAGTTGCAAGCAAAAGAATAGAAAAAGTACCAGGCACGGCCACAATACACAATGGGCTAGTAAGACAGCTAGCAATTCGGCAGACAATGTACGGACATAGAGAGTATTACTCTATTTGCACTGGAAAAGTTGAAGGGACCGTTTTCAGCTTGGGTTATTGCGAAAGAAGGGTGGCGTGGGGAGATTTGGGTCTTTCCATGTGACAAAACGCCTTCCTCCCTCCCATCCCCTCCCTCCGTGAAACAGTTACGTTACAGGGACGGCCCAGGTAAAAAAGCACAGAGATCTCATAAAGGGACACACGCCGAGGAGGATTATTGGTTTGTTTTACATAGGCCGAACGCTCGGAGTTTGTTTTGGTCACGGTCAACCGAAAATATTTTTTTTTACGATGCAAACTTGTTTGACTTACAGGTTGGAAGATTTTTGGCCACGTGACTATGGGAAACCAGGAAACAATGCGTGCTACACGCAGTTCAGCATTTTGGTGTAGAATTTCTGTTGCGGTCGGGGAGAAATTTAAGTAGCCTACTTTCATGCTCAGAAAGAAATTAGTTCGTTGACTGAAGAAGAAATGTAAGAAGGGAAAGATGAGTTGTAGGACTCTACGAAAACTCGTTAAAAAAATCTTTTGTGGTCAGTATGGCTAAGAAGCTGTAAGACTTACACATGAGAAGTTTGAGAACTGTCGACTGGGCAAGTGTCAAACATATGGCTGGGTTAACCACAGTCATACTCGGTTGACTTGCAGTGCTGTCTTCTTTGACACGTAGGAAATGAGGGGCATCACTGCGGCCTAGGCTGTGGGCGGGTGCAAAAACTTAGTGCGCTTAAAGTTCGCTCCACAGGTTAATTGGGTAATTGGTGGGCGTGATAGAACCCCTCTTTTGGCTAGTCAAAGGTCAAGCTGTCGGAGACTCTAGTGACAAAGGAGCGCTCTGTGCGTAGGAGTAAGTCCGTATAATAGCAATACTCCAAGCCCTACACGAAAGAAAAGGCATATGGGCCGCCACTTGGAACTCGGTAAAGTTTCCTCTCGCGCTCGCTCTCTCTCCCACACACATGCCTACGCAGAACCCAGCAAGCCAAGCATGTCTGTCTTTCTCACCCAGATCTTTACTAGGAAGGCGGTATTGGAAGTCAGAGGGGGTGTGATGTGCGATATGAGGCGTAACTGGAGATGATGGCCAAGGTTCTGGATGAACGGTACAAGGCCTTACAGGCCCAATTAACGCCCATGATCTTCTCAAACTGCAAACTTACGCCAAGAATTCTTTCCCATTTGTCTCAAGAAAGGGACAGTTGACAAAATGGACAAATTTCACGGAAACTTGGACACCTACCATTGTTAAACGCTTTTTTGGTTCAGTAAGCTTGAAGCCAAGGCTTCGCTGACTAGCTATTGTCCCTTTGCGCATTTTGCGTCTACTGATTTATATTAAAATTTTTTGGTATATGGGTCTTGGGTATAATTATTACTGGCTTACAAGTGCGGAAAAAGGCAGACATTGACAGGTAAACAGCACTTGTGAAGTTTCTCCATTACGCGTCACCCGTGATGCTGAGCGCGTTCATTAATGCGTAGTAGAACATGATGAATGAAGTTGTATAAAAGCTAATTGACATTGTGGACTACAGCCGCGAGAGTCAGGCCAGTCAGGCACCTATCGCCGAGTGCTACTAAAGCCCGTTCAATGTGTTGGGAATGGCACACACATACACAAAGGAAAAGCGGCAATTGAAGCGTATAGACGAGCGAAGGGCGGCAGGCTGTCTCCCCCGGCAACTCGGGTTGTAGGCGCGCTAGTTCTATTCACGGCTTTTTACTTGCTACAACGTGGAAAATGGGAATCCTGCTGCAGCATCCAAAGCTTCTTGTCACCCAGCACACCTGCGACGCAACGAGAGCGGCAGCGAAACCCGAGAAGTCTCCAAAACAGATTATTAGGTATTGATTAATTTGGAAAGCTTGCATTACCTCAAAAGAAGACTGGCAAGTGAGATTCGTCAACGTCAAAAAAAGAACAAAAGCGGGAGGGATTGCTTCAGGGTTTGTCGCCATAACTTCCACGTGGTCTCTCTGTTAATGAAGTGGGCGCGTCACCGGGACCAAGTCATGGGAAATATCTTCGCCATCTGCGTCAAAGATTTAACTGACCTACAAAAAGACAATAAAACTTTATCGCTTCCTGGCAAAAATGTTTCCCAATTTCGCTGCGCTTTTGTGGCGCTGCATAAAATTTTGACCTCATCTCGCTCGGCAAGTGTGAGAAGAACACTCACAGAAGCACCTGCGTGATACAGGCTGCACACAAAGTCAGTAACGGAGCCTTTAGGAAAGGGATACAGGAGATGCCCTTGTGAATATGTTATTCCAGCCCAAATATTTCTCTTCACTTGGAAAAGTTTGCGTTTCCCACAGGGGAGTACAACTTAACCCGGGGTCAATAGGGGGTGGCTAACCTGTTCACCCTGTGCACTTTACACCCCTGTGTTGGGTATAGAGTAGATAAGGGATATACAAGACAGATTTTTCCGTCTCTTGTTGAGGAAAATGAAAGCATCCATCACTTTGTATTTCTCCGCGGCTTAATTGAGATCTTTTTTCTCTTTCGCAAACTCAATCCAACTTGAGATCCCTGTGCGTAAAACCAAAGTGGAAGCGAAAGCCGACACTAGAATTCCGGTTCAGACTCCTTCTGACCTGAACATTCCCAAATCATGGTAATCAAATGCGGGAGCAGATCTTGCCATCTCAAAAACAGGTGTGAAACTGAGCCTGGTCAGTGCTTTCCGAGAAGTCTCACCCCCCTTTTCTGCCTCTCATTGCCCCACACAAGTTATGTAAGCAGTTTTGCAGGCTTAAGTCAGTTGAGACATTTGCGCCTTTCCTGCGAAATCGCTGCCTCTTGGCAATGTTTTCGGTGGGCTCTGCACTAATGCGTACCTTGAGAAACTGTAACTCGGGATCGTTAACTACGTGGATCAAGCTTGGTGATCGCTACTTTTCTGTTGCATGTAATTTAAAGCGCGGGCTGCCCCAACCATGAAACTGTTTCTGGGGCTTGTTGCAGTGCCAGTTTACTTCTTTCCAACTCTGGAACGCAGCAGCAGAATCCGAAAACGGAAAAAGAAGTACAGAGGGAGATTGGGCTCGTTAGCAGCAAGGAATCCAAGGGCCAAGTCACGTACTCTACTTTACTTTATTCCAACTACAGACAGCGAATCCTAGCAACCTTTACCACAAGTATCATAATACCGCTTCACGCCTCCTATCCTGAATCCAACACCACCTATTCTACAGACAAACCACCATCTCAACTAGAAATTTACAACCGTGCTTATTTGGCGAAACAAACAAAATTCTATACACAAACCTTAATATTGTTTAGCCAATTAATTCTCAGTCAGATTCTCTTCAGGAAATTCCTCGGCTTAGGATTACAGAGTCTTCATTTTTTTTAATATCATCGTCCCCTACCCCCGAGAAGAAAAACGTATAATGATGGATGAGCTTCCAGAAAACACCCCTTGCTTCTCTATTCCTGCATTTCATGACACCGGGATAGATGGATCACGGCCGGGATCGGAGAAGCTGTATGACGTAGCTTTCTATTGAATCTGATTGCTTTTCCAAGTTTAAAATGGATCCTATTCAAGATGCAAAAACGCCCTTGTCCATGCAGCTGCATCATATCATTATTTCACTAACGCTGAGATAGACAACTGACGGACAAGCTCTGTAACACGAATCGGGTACCAACCGGTCAGGGAAAAAGAAAAATATTTTTCCAAGGAAATGAATGCTGCAATAAGCTCGTTATGTTGAAACCACAATATTATGTGCATATTTTAAAACTGTTCAAGATTTTTAATTCCTGATCCAGTTCTTATAATTCGATGGAACGATTCGTTGGTAGTCAGTCGACTGGAAAGGAGTTGTAATTTTTCCTTCGGTGCGTCCTACATCTGCGTCTCAGTTCATAATATTCTTCTCTAACTTATGCTGTGTCGAATGTACTGATGTGTGGCCCGCCATGGTCGTGATATAAAGGCGAGCTAATACACGACATGCAATATGCAAGCTATTGGGGGGTTCTCTTATGAGTTATCTTCGTTAAGGTTTGGTTTATATTAGCTACGTCGCCGTCCCAGTCTTCGCTTAATTTTCTTCCGTGCTTTCGGCTCCCTGTGAAAGGGTCATTAATGTCGGCAGCGATGTCGTCCGACGAAGTCCGGAGAGCCAGATCTTTCTCGTGCTACTGAGGGGTTACGTGAATTATACGTTCCAATTAAAGCTTAACTCCCGCAACCCTGAACACACAAGTCTCGCCTCGCTGTTGCGTTGCTCCACCAGGGATATGAAAGTCATCATTCGTTAAGCGCACCTGCTGCATCTTAACACAACGATCCACTTTTCTTTTCCTTGTTCGAGACCCGTCCAGCATATCAGTAACTTTCCGAGTGGATAATTAAATCACATCATGACACTTTTGCACCCTCACTTGAGGGTCTACTAAGTAAAGGCAGAACGCGGCATCTTCAGCCGCTTAAGATCAACTCGTCCTAGTATCTGGCACTGGGGAGGTTTCTGGATATCACAAAACTGTCGGCCTGTTTCTTACCTAAAGGGTAAGATTTGGGCAACATCTCTTTCCCCGACCACCCAGCCATTACGTGCTAAGGAAGAGCCTTCAGGAAAGCAAGCAGCGTGGCCAAACCTTCAAGTATAGTTTAGCACTTTTATGGCTCTTCCTAGCAAGTACAGTGTGGTGTTGTATCTTTACTTAAACACGCATACCGTTTACGATCTTTTCGTCTGCTTTATTTCTTTTTCGTGTCGTTGGACTTGTACGGCCTATTGATTAAGCCTGGCCAGCACAAAGGCGGGTCCTGGTCCTAAGTTTTCATACATATAAACGCTTTGATATGGGTCAAAGGACAGATAATTAATAACTGTCTTGTCCTAATGAGTGACCCCGTGTCCTGCAAATGACCTCTGTTAGGATTGCATGCTGACCAAAAGGTAAGGACGGTGGCAACAAACCCAAACTACAGCACACGCATCTACGTTCGACAACCATTATCACCCCCAGCCTTGATTAAGGACGAAATAACCAGTACGTTACCCAGTTGCCCCTCCCCGCTATACGAAAGGTGGAGCGCAGAGTGAGTATTACACAGACCAGTAAAAGGTGGGAGAAGTTAAGTACTAAACGAAGAAGGGGACGTGGTCCCGAGTTCATCATGCAATCCTACATTGACAGGTACTATAAATTAGCTGGAAATCCTCAACCGAAAATCTTGCGCTTCACTAACGGGCCCTGGCACCATCGCCGACACACATCGTGTTAGTCCGGCATATCCGCGACGCAATCTCTGGACTATCGATTGCCTTGACTTTGATACTTCTCACTCGCTCCCAGCTCGTTTTACAGCGTCTCCGGCATAAAAAGGAGCTCGGATAGTCTTTTCAACGTCACTACAGAATACACTTTCAGGATTCTGTCTTGCACGCATGCAAATTTAGAACGCTTCTTTGCATGGTGAGCATGTTTAGAAGCGAATCTTGCGTTAGCGCATGTCAAATGTCTGTCAAATTGCATGACGAACGTCTATTTCCTCCCATCCTCGACAAGCCTCTCTCCACAGCTTTTAACTTCTGAACACATCACGCGAGTTCATCATCTGGCCTTAGCGCCCTCTGTCCTAATGGTCGCCTTGCAATCTCGTCGACAAACCTACCTGCACTTCATCGCTTCACAAACAACAAAATAAAACAAGCTTGTGAGTAAAAATTCAGCCTGTTTTCCCATTTTCGGCCGAGATGGAAGAACGAGGGGACTTTTCTAATAAATCGTCGGCATTGGAACTTCGTTTGGCTGCTTCAGGAGCATTTCTATTACAACCTTTGGGTCATAACTTACCTAGCGCCCATCTATAACCAGCTGACACATGTCCATATTGTATCTAATGACACGCACCACAGCAAGCTATGTGTACTATAGGTATGACGTAGCAATAACATCAAGTCCGAAGTAAATGAAACTACCACGGTGGCTATTGTTGCCTTTGTCATGTTATTCGTTGCCGTGAATCGTATATACACACATACACCACGTCGACCAAATATTCTGCGGTGATGAATTATTGCCCACGTATATACTAGATATAAAATAAAAACACAAAAACACCTCAAGGATCCGCAACTAAATGATGTAGACACAAGCAAACCGAACCCTGTCGTGTCGATCAACTTCTCTTTTTCTTTCAATTTAACCTACGAAAGCAAACAAGCCCCCCTCCACCCCCGAGTAAAAATTCCCTCATAACACGGTGTAACTGCAAGCGCCCAAGAAAAGTTTCGGAAATCATCTGCACAGGGACCATCAGTTTTTCCGTGTTTTGCAATAGTGTCCATCCCCAGGATGACCAGGTCACGTGACACGGGTCAATCTGTCTGTTCAACAACGTATAGGTCACGCCAAAAATACTTTTCCTCCCTTTCCCTCCAACAACCCCAACCCTTATTCATTATTCCCAGTTTTTCTCCCTGTATAGTTCAGGAAATGTATACACCCTATGGCGTGGGAATTCTCCCCTCAAATATGCCTTCTTGCACTTGTGCGTTTCAACTTTTCGGTATCAGAAGTTAAAAAAGTGTTGTCTGTTCTGTCTTTGTGTGGTCCCGTATAAATTCACACAGTTCTTTCCGATTTCTTCCTAAACCGGCTCAAAATTATCATCACCGGTCCTGTCGTCATAAGAAACCTCTTACTTAGAGAGTCTATTTTTCCCACTTGTTGAAGGAGAGGAGGGTTTGTTGTACTCGCTTAGAATACACCACCGAGTCCTTGTCAAGTGCATGGGGGAGAATTGTGACTTTTTGATCTCACAAGCTTTTTTCTTTACTTTATAGATGCTGTTAACTACAATACCGGCACACAAACAGAAAACATGCCTCTTGTCCTTTTAAGAACTCCAAACTCAATTTAGAATGAAGGGCTATCGCCCGGTCCTATTTACTACAAAAGACTAAGAGAGTTTTCAACTTGACTTCTGGACGCTGTTAAAATTTGAATGCGTCCCCGGCGTCCGATTCCCATACTGATGTTTCCCATCAGACGACAAAAGCCGAGGCAAGCGCTTTTTTTCCATCCTCAACCAGCGTGCTTTTCTTCGACGCCGAGCTTATCTGTACGAGTGCCCGGCAGGCATTGTGGCCTTTACGAGGGTGAATTGTCAAAAACGATGGTCAGAGCGCGATTTAAATGTAAAGTAAATTACCAAGGTACAGTGTTCGGCAAGTAGGAGATAAAACTTCCGCTTCGAGGATAATATGCAATTTTCCGACATCATAATAACAACGTTGTGTGGCAACATTGCACGGCTGTCAGGGACTTCATAAGACCTCCTGTCGAGGCTTGTGATAACATCTTTGCCGTATAGCAGCGTCGACGTGGCATATAGTTGGGGGCAGCAGACTCGAGTTTTCCATCAGCCGCGTGTCCAACGCACACCGAGACGCCTTATTAATGGAACAGGCAACTGAACGACGCTATTTGCGACACGGGGCTGACAATATCAGAACACAAGGCTTACCCATGCCGTACTGCAAGTGAAAAGGGAGGAGTGCTATAGAGCTTCACACCAAGAAGCAAGAGAGAAAGAGAGAGAGGCGACGTCATAGAACGCCGCTTCATTTCGCTCCATTAACCCGACTTACTCATACCATCTATAAATTGCTTCCTTGTTGGCTAAAACCTTTCACTTTCAGAAAAAAATGATCACAGGCCAGCATTGTTTTGCAAAACAGTCACATCACTAAGTGACTTGACAATATTTGACAAAACAATGTCTACATGGAAATCCGCATATTTGACTAGCTGCAACAAGAAAAGGCCGCAGAAACGCTATAGTGCCGAAGCTGGGTCCCAAATCAATGATTCTCCCGGAAGTGTAACAGTCTGTCTTTGCATACCAGAATATTTTGACAAGCCTTGAGAGACGTCTAAAATCTATATAATTTGTCGAGAACAACTTTTGATCAAGTAAGAAAAAATCAATACATATTGCAATGCTAAAATGTTTATTAAATTAGTACATTTTGGGAAATCGAATCACTCTTCAACATCTTTGGCGGACATCAATACGACTGATATTTTATACGACGACATTTTACGGTAAACAACACAAAACATCAAGGCACTAGTTATCATAATTTTTCTGTTTTATCCAAGTATTGCCACCGTAAATCAAAGATAAGATTTGACTCTCAAGGTGAATTTTAGGACGACAAAATCCCAATATAATAGACTACTTTTAGAATTCTCTACTATCAGTGAATTGTACGTCCGAAAGAGCTAAATAAATTATTAAAGCTTACGTCAATACTGCAACAAAAAAATCGTAAAAAGTACCATGGACTAATTATGCGCAACGACAAACTGAGAACAAAGTATAAAAAAAGTAAGCGCGAGGTCCGAAGGTGCCAAAAGAAACGACGCCAAGTTCGTTCTGTACGGAGCCATCCGGGGGAATCTCACGAGAGCTGTGAGCATCTCACACGTCTTGGCACACACAAGACATACACACATACGTTGAGGACAGCGTAGTAGGCGGGCTTTAGCCCCGTGAGTCGCTCCATGATTGGTGGGATAGGGTAGCATCGCCAGAAGTGCTGGACCCAGCTCCCCGCCTTTCGAAGAAGAGGAGGGCTGATCCTTCCTAGCTGACAAATGGCCCAGGCTGAACTGAGAGGGAGTTGATGGTGAAGAAGTCTCTTGTTCGGGAGCCCATCTCAATACTCTCCGGCCCGATATATTATCCCCCTTGCCTTCTGCCCCCGTTAGAAGCCCAAGACGTTCTCTGTTACCACTACACCACTGCCAAAGAGGGCGTCACCCTACAACGGAAAAAGGAGGGGGCTCCTCATCCGTTCGGCTTATACTCAAGTGTGAAGGGTGGTTACAACGGGGGCAATCGTTCCTAAGTGGCGGGGGGGAGGGGGTAAACCGACACAGGACTGTGTGATCCTGTGCATATGCATTGTGTGTCGCGTACTTTACCGACCGATGCACAGGCTTACTATCCTTGTCCTTCCGTGAACGTCCGTACGTCAAGTCCGGTCGTAGTAGCCGCGCTGGCAGCCATCAGACGGGTCAGTGTCTTAAAAGCCGTCGAGTACCCTCGAAAACAAGTGTCTGTCGCTCTGCGTTCACAAAAGTCCGCGAGTCGTGTATTTGCAGTGCCGCAAATAACTGAAACCTCTTCAACTCACGTTGAACTACGTCGTGCTGAAAACTGTGTTCACACTTGGAAACGTCAGCGAGTGACCAGCGAAAAATAAAGCTGACTGAAGCCGCACGGGATCTTGCATCAAGTTCCCGTTTTTGTATGTGATTTTCTGGGGAAAAAAAAAGAAACAATTGCGTAGCATTGTTGTAGTTTCGCAGTGCAAGCGCACCTTTGTCTAAGCCCCCCCGGATTTCAAATTTACTACGGTAAGATCATACATAGCGTTCATTCCACTCGATTCTTTTTATCTTATCCGTTGGCGGGTTGTTTTACGACTTTTACGACTGCATATGAGAGCATCATCTTTTGATGACATGATAAGGAGCCACTAAAAAGGTGTTAACGCACGAAGCATGGTGTCATGGGAAATTTCGAAGCATGATAGCAACAAGCGCCATCATTATCCTTTAAATCCAATGCATTTTTACTGCTGTCAAATTGTTGCCCTTTCGGCTGTGCTCCCTGAGAGGAAGTGGGCAATGAGGTAAAACGTTAAAGATATGGCAAAACGCTTCGTTAATCCACCACAGCGAATAGATAGCCTATGTAAGAGCCGTGATGTGGTAAAGATACCATCTTTTACTTGAAGCACACAGGATATGATTATCTGAAGCCAAGGGAAGTAAATGAAGCCGTCATCCCGGTACGGTATTTGCCTCGTGCCCAGTTTCCTGACAGCATTTCATCACTGTCGCAGACTCCTCAAACCACAAACGGGGAAATATCAAGAGTTCTTCTCTGCTGTCTCTCGAAATCACGTTCTTTGGTTGCCAACCGCAGGGTTTTACCATAGACAACCTTACTCGGTATCTGTAATCAGGGATTCCATGCGTAACCCCAGTTCAGTATCCGAAACATGCGTTCGAAATGTGTTGGTCGCACTCTGGATATGCCGATGCGAGAGAAGCGGGGAACATAAAAGCGCAATCTAAAAACCGTCTTTGTAAAATCCTAACTTTTCGATGGGGAGGACTTAAGTATTATCAGCCCATAAAATACACAAGCCCCAATCTCCCTCGTTCCCAACTTCCCAATCGTACTAATAAGTAGAACGGCAAGTAAAAACTGAAAACAAGATTTATGGTTCCTTTACTCAGGACATGAAAGTTTCGGACCTTATCAGTATACATGGGCGACCTCTCCCTTGGCCTCAAGTTTACTTGCGTACAACATGCGAGTCATCTTTACGACACCTTGTGCCGGCTAATCAGAGGAAAACTTTTCGAGACTAACTGAGACTTTTGTCGCCGACGTGGTTCTCGGGATAAAAGATGACGCACGTAAGGAAAAGTTTCCTGATACACGTTGACAACCAACGTTCGGCGGCCAGTCGGCGAACGTTTAAGACTTTGCTTGTCTTAATCCTTGTCATATCATTTTATCATTGGCCGTTTACAACGGGAGGACTGAGCACCCATGCGTTCGGTGTGACCTATCTTTTACCTAAATACTTTTGTCCCTTGCTGCTCTCTCTCTCTCTCTCTCTCTTTCGCTCACCAAACGATCTACAATCTTATCAATCTCCGAAATCTCCGAGAACCTTTTCTCAGCTGCAGATGACTCCGAGTCGACCCGACTTGACCGGAGCTAAGACCAACAAAACCGGGGTGGAAATCAAACAAGACACACAAAGCTTCATTTGAGTTTCCCAGCCAAACTTTTTGCCACTGTCAACATAAAGGCCATAAACACTGCCCTATTCGCACACTGGTCGAATAAATCAAGTTTCACTTGGCGACGCGTCCAAAGTCTTGGCACAAAACGCCCGCTATCAAGTTTTTACAAACCCCCCTGTCGTAGGGGGTTATTTTAGTTGCAAAACGCACCCGTTATGGTTTCAGGAAACTACTGTAACTACGTACCGGGAAGAACAACTTCCCAGGGGCAAAGGATACAAGGCCAACAATTAGCAAAGATCCGTATCGACTTTCGACAATTAACTCGTGGAAAACCCGAGAGCGCCATAAAACCGTCTTTCCTTTCCTTGATCCTGCTCTTCGCTATGTGGACAGTACCAAATGATTTAGATTTTCCCAGTGTACAGCATTTTTACACAAGGCAAATAAAACCTAAAAGTCCCATCATCACCTGATGGGGGAAAAAAGGTATAAGGCAGCAGGGACGACCAACAATGACAATGGCTTATAATCTGAGGGACTTGTGAGCGGCGACAGCACCAACAATACTTTTCGTCAGTCACTTTTTCAATGAGTAAACTCCCAACCTCCCCTCCCGAAAACCGTGCGTTTCTTTGAGGAGAAAATCAAGCGATCATGGGCGGAATGGGATCAGCCAATTCAGGCCTGAAATCCTCACACCTTTGGCGGGATGCCGAGGCATAGAGGAGGGAACGAAGGGGAGGACGACGGCGGGAGTTTTGGGGAGGTCAGGATAACTTGTAGAGCTGTGCTGTACTGTACTGTACATAATACTATGGGCTCATAGAGAGACATGCCATCGTCAGTACCTCAATAGCGAAAGAAAGGAAGGGATGGTGTGAGGGTAACCATGCGAAACTGATCTTGAATGAGTTTCAATGAAAAGGACGAAACTTGGTGGAGTTCCATCACCGCTCTTGTTCGAGGGACATATCCCTCTCCTCTTTTCATTCTTTAAAGTCTCTTTTACATTGCAACCCCTCCTGGATGGCCTTACTGGCTTCCGAACTGACATCTTCATTGACGACAATAACCTCAACCGTTTTTGACACCTCTATTATCGCCTCCCCGTACTTCCTTGGATTCCTGTGCTACATCGCCTAGTTTCCTTAAAGTTCTGGCTGCGCGTGCTGTCTGCTTGAAGAAAAAAAAAACAGTGGCAAAACTTGGGGAAATCGGAGCTTCATTTTATTCCGTAAGAAAGTGAATGATAGCTAATTGTTCTAGGAAAGAAAACAGAATGAACTCGAGCATCCCAGCACGGGAAGTGGATAAAGTTGTCACTCCACAGGGAATCGCATGAAAGGTTAGGGTGGTATCATCGCAGTTGGAGATGCTGGAGGGGTATGGGACTGTTAAAAAGGAGCCTTTTACATGTGTATGTAGGAAAAATTTGGGAGCTGGAGAGGCAGACGAGGGGTTTTCGGTTTGGTAGCTCCGCGCTCTTGTCCCCTGCACAGAAGCCCTCTCCTGAAACATCTCATTGCAAACTTTTGCTCAGTGCTCTTTGGAGGGAAGGATTCACCCTGTTGCACTGCAATGGAAACCCCCTCCTGAGGAAGCCAGAGGCTCTCGCTTGTCATACTGTGCTGTTTAGAACGAGCTTAGCTAGCTTGTTTAGAATGTAGTCTTCTCTCGTGGAGAAATATGTTTCTTCACTGCATGCCAATGAAGGCATAGTAGCCTACAGGACGTGATAGAGGGCTCATATACCACGCATCCAGGACACAGAAGAGATAACCGGCACTCCGCATCTGCGACTCCGGACAATACTGCATTAGGATCAATAAATGCGGACCGAGAAATCCTGAAGTGAACTTGCAAGGTCCAAAAAGGCCCCAAACTCATCGCTCCCGTCGCGAGTTAGGCTAGAGCGGAGAGAGGTGCGAAAGATTCAACATTCTGCTCAGAATAGGCCATGTGCTAAAGAAACGGGAGAGGCGTCCAAGCAGAAAAGCCGCAGATGTAATTGTCCTGGTACCTAAACACATCACATCCGTCGTTAAGTGGAGGCTTAGGTCAGCTCCACTGATTTCACATAATGACTGGCTGCCCCAGTGGGGAATTACAGTACTGCCGCTCGGGGGTAACAAAACCTTATTGAACTGAACGATTAGCAGTCATCAGTAACCCCCGCAACGTTACATGTTAACAAGTTGAGGATCAGATCTGGACCTTGTTCCCTTTACTTTTCCGAGGCGCTAATAGAGTATACACTGTGTATACGTAAGCTAACCGGACTAATTTACACAGAAGCGTTTCGCCGATAAGCCAGTGGCTTCTCTCGAGTGCAAAATACACACAGTACGGGAACCTAATCAACTGGGTGATAATTAGCCCATCCTTGAAGGCTTTTGAAAAATTATCAGCTTGCCATTTATAGCCAGATGCTGGATAGCTGGAGCTGATAAAGAGTAAAAGGTACTACGGTACATTCGGGACAGTATGAAATAAAAAAAACGCCAGCGCCCTTGGAAGATGTTTGGACCAGCTTTCTTTTCGTTCCTAGGGTGGACTCCTACAGTTATGAATGGATGCTAATCGCGAAGGTGACATGTGTGTCCGCCATGCCCACTGGTCTTGTTTCGCGGGATTGTTGGCGCGTTGTACTAGCATTGCGACCGAAAAAGAGAAAAAGGGACGCGTCAGCTGGGGTCGACAGGTTGAGTAGAACCTCTCGCGCGCTGACTTTCCGGCCCGGCAGTGGCCGGACAACCAATTTCTGTAATCCTTATGCTTCTTAGCCCCTCGCTCTCCCCCACGAAAACACTATCTGTGCTTAGAAGACAGGGAAAGATATAGGAAGCTGTATGTATATATGTCGCTATATAATGTCCGACTAGCTCTAAAAAGGACTCCATGCAAGACATGTGCAACACATGTGTGTGTGGCGCTTGACTCCCTTTTAACCCTCTGACTTGACCCTTGACTTATGGCTCTCATAACGTTGACCTAACCTTTGCCCACTTCCAGAGGAATGCTGCAAAGCTTGAATAATAAGCCCATTTTTGCCGCCATTGCAATTATCCACGGAGTTCCCCAGGTCGACGAATCAGGGTTAATTGACCAATTGCCCTGCAGCTAAATGAGGTTAAGAGGAGGGCGAAGATAATAAACGTTTCGGAGCAGCTTTCGCTCTGGATTCCTCGGAATGTGACTATTAGTGCAGCAGCAGCAGGTTGTTTACTCATAGAAACGGAACTTGATTTCCCGAAGCGCGAAGAGCAAGATGTGGAAAGAACGAGCGGGTCTTCGCATGCAGCTATAAACTCCCATATGAGTTTCATAGATCACATCTTCTCTCGCCGGTAGTCAGCTGGCTGTGATAGCCGCCGAAGTTTTCATGTTATTTCACACCCTCTGTAGAGCGCCACCGGAAACCCCCACATACTCTCCCCCGGGCTGCTGTATCAAACTAGATCAGAATGAAAATTTTCTTTTGTCGACGGACTAACCCTAAATCATTTCTGCGACAAAAGGCGTCAATTGCTCTAAATTAGTTTAGCGCAAAACCCAGCGCCTTTTTTTGACGCTTTGCTTCTCATTATCGGGAGGTGAATGGGGAACACTTACGAAGCTCTTTGCCTGATGGTTTTCAGCTTTAACGGCAGAAGCTAGCCTTTTGATACATTCACCAGCACCGACACCACAGGCCGGAGGAGCCGAGTGAGAAAAGAGCTAAGACACGAAGAGCCAGCACAAGACGAAGTAAAAAGTGTCTTTGGTCTCTCCCAAAAACTTGAAACGTGAAACTACAGAAACTTGCAAAGGACCGGAAATGGTCATCCCACTTTTGAAACCAAGGGCTAAACTCGAGATCTTCTTCACTGCGTGCTTGCTTGCCTTGGCAGTGGCGTGGGTTAGCTGATGATGGCCAAGCGCTGTCATGCTGTCACGGCTATAGTGGTGGTAAAAGACGAAGCGACTTTACATTCAAACGAACGGCTCATTCACACCCTCCGGTTCTCGACAAAGAAACCCCAAACCAAAGATGTTAATGGTAGAAGCCTCTTCTCCTGACTGCTTGCGCGATCCGTCTTCACAAGAACCCATACTCTTGGCTCTTCTTCCTTACATGTTCAGTATCTTAACATATGCCCTCCATCCGCCTCTGGAAGCTCTCCTGCCTACAATTTCACTTAGCCAGAAAAAAAACGTACTCAAGGAGTATAATTTTCCCCCACCCCCCACCAACGCTTCCTTGTTTATACTTCCGCTTTTTTCTCTCGTTCTCTAACATTTAACCACTGACACACAAGAAAGCTCTCCTTAGTCTATTAACGCAAAGCTCATTGATGTCTTTAACGCAATAGGGTTAAAAAGAACCCTTCCAGGTGTTGGTAAACGCAGTTCTTCATTCAGCGCTAATGATAAGCTTCGAGACGTCTTTCACTCGGTAGGACTGCCAACTTTACATGACTCCTTTGGACGTCTTAAATAAAGCTTCCTGTAGTGCATTAAAAACGCACAAACTTAGCTATGATCTAAATTGTTGGCCAACAGAGGGGATTTCTTATGCAAGTACCCAGCATAATGGTTGCTCTCTTAAGCGTGACGCCATTACGGTAGTGACAACGCTTGTCACTTCTCTTTCGAGAGTGCCACCTAATGATGCAGTTCTATTATCTTCCCTTCTTTGGGGACTGAGACCGTTGAAAACTAGAGGTTCGTGCTAAAGGTATCGGCGAGCACATCAAAGTGATTCCAAGGTTCACCATGTAAAGCATATAACCAATCGCCTACAGGCCTACCTTTCTTTGCGTATTGATTCTCAACTGTCGAGGATCGACACAATCAGGCGGTGACCAATTTCCACTTCGGACTGCGGTTCGTGCCATGCCCCGGGTAGATCAAATGCGCCGAAAATCTACGGCCCCTAAATGGTTTTTCCTTTCGCCAGCACCAAAAGCTCCATCGCCACAATCTGGCCAATTGTGGGCTTCACGGTCATTACCGGGACTTGGCCGCTATATAGTGAAGCTTCGTTTCGTTTCTGTGTACAGCACCCTTGATTTTCGTCCCCTGGCAATCACTCCGAACGCCGCTCTACAGACGTTGGAGATGTAAAAGTGTTGATTCCTTTTCTTTAGCGTCGTCACGTGACGTGGCGGAGGTTCAGAGCCGCGGACGCTCTAGGGGTCGCTAATGCCTCTAAAAGCCTTCAATTGTAACGATGTCAGTACATAACCGTCCAGACGCACCGAAAGGGGGCGGTAATGACACCCACTTTTCTTTGTTTTATTGTTGCTTGCGCTGAAGGACACGAACCTGATTAACGTGGAGTCCCAATTTTCTTGGACTAGCGAGATCCACCACAAGAAAGTTTACTGAATTCGTTTGTTTACCTTTGTTTACAGATTTGGATCAAGAAAGACAGACTGATTTGAATGGGAAGCTGCAAACTTCGGTGTCCCGTTCATGGAGAGCTCAGCAGATCGCACTTATTCTGACAGCGACTCAGGTAAATTGATTTGCTCTCTGTACAGTGTGGTCTTGTTGTAGCTGTTGCAGCGTAAAAAAGGACAAATCATAGAATATATCAGGGAGCAAATGTTTACAAGACCCGAGATGAGCAAAAGTAGTCTAGACTGCTCTGACAAAATATGACGTCTGCCTGAATAGCTCAATTAGTGGCAATAGGCTGTGCTATAGTTGGACGAAAGCAAGCAGATGCCTGTCTCATCCATCCATTTCAGCCTAACCCACAGATCACACATTTTCATAATATAATGTCTGAGTGAGCCCCCCCGTCATGACAGAAGTGGAAAGGGGGTAAAAGCGAATGCGTCTTTTAGGTTTTGACTGCCTCAGTGTAGCTCCACAGTTATATAAAATCAGAGAGGGAATCCATCAATGCGTGACCACAATAAAGAGGGCCCAAAAGCTTCTGCACCCCTGAATAAAAGGGAACAGAACACGGTACGACAAAGCGAGAGTATAACCCGCCCCCAATCGCACCCCCTAATTCTGTGCATATGCGGAACGGAAAGCTGTTACTTGTTCTTTGGGATGCCGGAAAAGACTCCTTTCCTTCTCGCGTAATTGACGTCAAATTGGAAGTCGCAATCACTTCCTTCGCGGTCAATGGGGAAAAAAAAATCTTTTCGCAATTATCTTAAAGTGCTGGTTCATGTTATCAGCTAGCGACGGGAATCGCTTCCCAAAATATGTGCGGGAATTCCCTCTGATACCAACCTTGTGCAAGAGGTTTTGCCTACTTCCATAATATTCCGAAACCTTTGTCTATCTTCTCTTGTCCTTCCTGTCGTGCAAGTTCCCGAAATTCTGACAAATGAATCATCGCCTATTGAGCCCTGCACACAAACACGTGTCCATGATCTGGCTGAGGATACACCTAAATGAGAAGCAGTTTTGGAATACGGTAGGTTCCCCAGTCGGGCAGGTGTTCTGGAAATCACCTTTGCACCTCGGTGGCAGGAAGCGCAATGGAAAGTCCATGCAGATGCACTCGCATTGTCTTCCCTCTACTCATAGAGAACCCCGAGACCCAGAGGGGAAACATGTATAGCCCTCGACCAGGATTATGAGCATAGTCGTGAAATGGTAATACATTAATCCCCCTAAAACGACTGACAGTGACTGCATCTGCACTCATGTAGCGCAGCAGGGCCTTGAAAACAGAGCGGCAGCAAATGCGAACGAAAAAAATGCTTGATGTGGTTGACTGATGACTGCTGTTGCTCACCTCAGCTCCTCGTCATTACTTTGGCGTAAGGGGTAAAACATTTCCAAAGCGGACACAGGTGATGGTCAAGCTCCGATTTTAACGTCCAAAATGTCAACCTAAACCCTCTCCTCTTTTCCTATGTAATCTCAGTCAACTTTCAGCGTGTGTGGCTAACACTACAAAGCTGTCACCCGAACTATTTATTTTTGTACTAGTCCAGTTTGCTGGGCTAGTAAGTCTGTTGGATTAGACGTTAGTGTCCGTGTGCCTATCCGTTGCAATTCTCTTTAGTGTCCTTTATCTTCCTACTTTTGGTGCAATCGACTTGAGAAATAAGTGGTATACCCTTATTTCCAGCCGCAAAACCAGAGACGTCGTGTTATTCAGGTAAACGGGTTTTGGAGAGACAACTCGCGCGTCAATAAGTCAATAGGTCGTTAGTAAGCACGCCATACAAGGCGCATATAAATACTGTGAAAGGATAAAAAGCCCAGTATCGAGATACTTTCTGTGTGATGTCATAGAACTAGCATTAAATGTAAGGTGGAGACCGAAAATGGGCCGGAACGACTATCGTTGCCCGTTTGCAATCAAAGTGTCCACCACATGGAGTGCGTTATATATCCGAGAAACGTGCACTAGGTCACCTAGGCGGGCAAGCAATATATGCAAAGCTGGGACAGTAAATCCAGGGTGAGTCGTAGGGCTCCTAGGAAGCTATCAAGGAAGCGCCAATTAAAGCGACGTTGTCTATTGATTACGCGGTATTCCTGTTTCTATAGGCGAACTGGATCGTTCTTACTGGCAAGGTTGTGTGGGGAGCTATAGAGCAATCGCCCAGCGCCAGCCGGACAGGTTGGATAGCTTCATTGATGGACCCCGAACACGCTAACACACTGCCAGGGCTAAAGTCGAGATAGTTTCGCAATAAAAATCCAACGCCTTTTATTTATAACCAACTTCTTATGAAGCCTGGCGTTGTCCCCCTTTTGCAAACAATCGCGGCTTTAGAACCCAAAATCTTCCTCCCAGTAAAACAAAGGTTCGTGTGTGGGGTGCGAGGAGAGAAATGTAAATCTAGAGTCCTGCCCAGAAATCTTACCCTCCACGAAGAAAAAGCATTAAGAGGGAAAGAAAAGGATACATTTTTATAGTCTGAAGCTTTTTGTGTGGGGGTGTCAGAGGTCCTGAGCTGGTCGTGGCCAGTGCTAAAGCTAAAAAGGGACTGTCAGGGCAACAATAGAGAGCCCTGTCCGGCGACATAAGACAGTAACACGGTGGCGAACCTTTTTCCCCTCTCCTTTTCTTTTTTTTTTTTACATGCTTGCATGTAAGGCGGGATGAGGAGGCCGGCACCTTATCGGATTCCTATAAAGGCATCAGTAGCATTATTTCTAGTGAGAGCAGCAAGCGAAAGGGTTTTGAGGCTTTTTTTTAGTGCGAGGGGTGAGTGGTATGAGCCATTAACCCCTTTTCAGACCATAATAAGCTATAAGGTATATACGCGCCGGCTTCTTAATATGCCAGCACGAAGCGAGAGACAGACAGGTTACATGCAAAATACCCTAAACCGTCGTTGTATACCCACACGGTTGTTGGGAGAAAAAGGGGGGAGAACAGGTAAAACGGAAACAAAGCTTTTTTTATGAGGTCCGTACTTTTCGAGACGTTTGGATGCATTAGTCGTACTAACAACTTCACTCCTGGCATAAGTATACACGTGTATGCATTGTTGGTTCTCGTTTACTGATCGAGGAATAGATTAGCAACAAAAGCTATGACCACGATGGTCACTTATGAACAAGAGAACTGCCAAGACTTTTAATACTCCTCCCCACTAAAAGGTTTTCTGGCTACCGAAAGCTACAAGAGGGTGCAGTAATTTGAATAATAAAGGCTGGAAATCAGAATGTTATGACTGCGTTTTATGAATACTTACAGTTTCTTGTTCTTCTCTTTTGATGGTGGCTTCCATAACAGGATCAGAGCGCTTTCACGGTCGTGCAACCGTAAATTCCTTAATTCCTTGCCAAGAGGACTGCTATCCTTGTGAATATTGCGACCGATTTTGGGGAACCTTAGCACAGTAAGTAGCCCTTTGCAAACTTTTTAATGACAACCTCGACTAACTTGGCCATTCACAACTAACCCAAGTCTTGAATATTAAAAACACTGGACTGAGGATAAAGTAGGATATCAATCATTAACTTATATGCGGCCGAAATACAAACGAGTCTTAGACTATTCGCGTAAATCGAAAATGAAATCGCATGACTTCATATTGTAACGCAACATGCTGTAAAATTTTCATTTTATTTTTCCTTATTTCAAAACTCTTACTGTTCCCTATCTACGTCTCACAAGTAGGACAATATTGTGCAATGTCATTTTCATCGAGACTTCTTTACATACCCCGAAAGCAAGAGATAATATTAAGAATGGATGCGTCCACGACACATGAGGCACGTTTTGCACTGAAAGTTACGTAAAAGCCTGTACTTAAAGTATTTTACTGTGCTCAGAAATATCGTCTCTATATTAGTCTAAGTAACTACACAAATGCCAATCGAATCATCGGGTCAAGTCTCCTTTTTATCCAGCATTAGCCGGTTTATTTCTAGGTATAGGACCACAGTCAACTAGGTCCGTAAATTATTCAGCCCTTTTTTTTAAGGGGAGCTAATGAAGAAAAGAATGCAATTAAGGAACTGTTCGCTGTACACACGTGGGGTTGAGCTAACGACTGTTACTATCGATGGCAGTAAATAATATGTAAATTTGCTTACACCTCACAAGCTGTACTGTACATAACTTTCTTGCAGGAGCTATAAGAATAAAAAAGGACGCTATGAAAAGTGGAAGGGGAGAATTGTAGCTCAGTGTCGATTTTATTCAGTAGTTGTACATGGATCCTAGTTGGCTTACCCGTTCTTGAACGAACACAAGAATCGACTCTCTCTTTTTTACTTGGCTACATAAGCTTCTCGGCATTAATTTAACTCTTGTACTTTCCGGTGGTGGGAACACTCCCCACCTGGTTGCACTCACACCTGACGGAATCCCTTGTCTCATTTGCATACAAACGCTTCACCCCCTTCTGACCATCATACATAAATGATGATAGAGACCATACAAGTGACCACAGCTTTTTAACCCCTTCGTTCTTTCCGAAACGTCTAACGGTCCTCCCACATGTGATCTATATGCAACTAAAGGCGAATTTCAGTGCTGCTTGTTAGTTGACTGTCGGCCTTTGTATCAATATTAGACGACGTTTTGACACGCATACTTAAGACCTATATTGGTTACGTACATTATACTGACCAGTAAATCAATGGTTATTAGGTTATTTGGTAGAAACTAGGTATTTCATTTCGGCTTTAGACGACAAAGTTTCCCTTTGCTGTGTGAGCCCCGTGTATTGCTAGTTGGAAACGAAGAACGGTCTCTTTAAGATCTTGTTGTATTTTAGGTTAGAAACGCATCTTACCAGTCATCACCAGTGCGAACGAGGACGCTACTCGTGCCCAAGCTGCCCTCGCCAGTTTAGCAGTCGGGTACTGCTTTTGCAACATCAGAACCACGCCCACGACCAGGATCACGACCTCGCTGATCCAGATCCGGAATCTGCAGGAGGCTACGACAGGGAAGGGGGCGAAGATCTCTCATCTTCCGGCAACTCCTCGTCGGCTGTCCTGGCCTTAGGCTTGGGCAGTGCATCTGTTCCTAACTTGAACAACGTCAACAATAACTACAGTAGTAACCACTCGAGTGCCGGTGGCTCGACGGGTTTCAACGGCGCGTCCGATCTTGACTTGACTGGTGCACACGAAAGCGGACGTCGGTACAACTGCGAACACTGTCCTAAAATTTTCTCGGATCCCTCTAATCTCCAGCGACACATTCGCTCGAATCACGTGGGTGCACGAGCTCACGCGTGTACAGAGTGCGGCAAAACGTTCGCTACCTCCAGCGGCCTGAAACAGCACACGCACATTCATTCCTCCGTCAAGCCCTTTCAGTGTGAAGTTTGTCTGAAGGCTTACACCCAGTTTTCCAACCTGTGCCGTCATAAACGCATGCACGCTGATTGCCGCATGCAAATTCGGTGCCCTCGGTGTGGACAAGCGTTCTCCACGGTCACGTCGTTGACCAAACACCGCCGGTTTTGCGATTCTGCCAGTGCAGGCCCCACGTCGTCGGGCATCTCCACGTCAGTTAGTACCTCCGCTAGTTTAGCTACAGCTACCATGCCTCACCACCATACCCCGATGCCTGCCAGTGCGCCGGGTTACCCTATCCCTCCTCAGCTTCCACCACATTTAGCGTCTAATCCACTTCTTCTCTACCCCCGTCCAACCTATCCGCTCTACCCAAACTTGTATGCCAACTTTAATGCTAACTTGGCGCATACCTTTAACCTGAATCACTTTTTGCCCAACTTTAAACCAGAGTTTAATCTAAACATGGAGAAGAACGACAAAAGCGCTGCAGTTCCGTCAACTCCTACACCTCGCGAAGCTGAAACAAGCTACGTCAGTGGCACAGTCAACCCGAATTTTGTCGCTTCTCTCTCATCGTCCCACGAGGTTAAAACCAGCTATAAGGAAGAAGACGCTGTCAAGCGCTGTAGATCTCCGGAAATAACTGGTCGCAATGCTGATCTAGCAGAGCTCATAGTTCCAGACACAACCCGAGCTCCTGCAGTTGTATCGCCCAACTGTAGCCCAGCAAAACGCCACGAACCTGATGCCGGCCACGAGGTAGAAAACCCTTCGCCAAAAAAAGCGAAAACGGAAGAACTGCCTTTGGACCTGAGCGTAACAAACCGTTCACCAGTGGCGTGTGCACCCAATGTTCAACCAGATGAAGACGTGGACAGCGAAGATGACATCTCCATTCAGAGCCACGGCAGTAGTCGCCGGAGCCCAACACCAACTTCCAAGCACCCGAACACTATCAGCTCAGAAGTTGGGCGTCCGCGAACAGTGTCACCCGCAGATTATGACCGAGATGACTCTCGAGACCTTCCCACGTATATGCATAACAAAAATGATGAAAGGAGAGATAGTCGACTAGATTCCCCCAACAAACCATCTACCAATGGCTCCGCGCCATTTTTTTCGCCTTCGTCGGCCTCCTCGCTGCTTTCTTCCAACCTTACCCCAATGGGCAGTATTAACCCCACGGCTCCCATGGCTTATCCCCGTCCTTTCCACCCATTAATGCTGGATGCCATGTACCGTTTGGATCGGCCAGCCGCCACTCCGAACTTTTACGGCCCTTACGGAGCGACAGCCTCCCTCACGCCCTCTCTGATCAACTCTCGGTATCCGTTGTTCAATCCCTTATTCAACGGCTTCAACCTAAGAACACTGGATTTTCTGCACCGACAGTTGCCGCCGGGTTTACCGAAACCTTACGAAGCGTTACTAAACGTCCCGACGTCGACTCCCGGTGGGCTCAAGACCTTAAGTGCCGCGGGGAACGGAATAACACCTGCAGCGAGTGCACGGGATCGTTACTCATGCAAATTCTGTGGCAAAGTCTTTCCTCGGTCGGCCAATCTCACACGCCATCTAAGAACGCACACGGGAGAGCAGCCATACAAGTGCAAGTACTGCGAACGCTCCTTTTCGATTTCCTCCAACCTACAGCGACATGTACGCAATATCCACAATAAAGAGAAACCTTTCAGGTAAGAAAAAAACGTGTTTCAGGTCTTTTGCCAGCCAGTGAACTATAATTCGATTTTCTTTGTAGGTGTCCTTTGTGTGATCGCTGCTTTGGTCAACAGACTAATTTAGACCGCCATTTGAAGAAACATGAAATGGAAGGCCAAGAAGGTATGGATCACGGTACGTCTGCTAGTCCCGGAAGCAGTGTAAGCGGGGATGTGACCAGTCCCGTGGGTTCCTTCTCGCACGAGGACAAAACGCACGAATATTTCGAAGACATTCGCAACTTCGTGGGCAAAGTAACCGACTCTGCCCGTAGTCACCAGCATGACGATGATCAGGACCACAACGGAGCCATTAGCGACGAAGAAGACTCGATGAGTTTAGATCCCTCGGCAGAATCCGATGAAGACATTAAAATAGGGTTACCTGCGCCAAATAATTACAATAGCTACAATCCTTTGGCTTTAAAAGCTGAAAACCTGGCTGACATCAGGAACTAGAGGCCAAATATGAAGACTGCAACAGGCCATGTTATTTTGCACGTAATGCAACACTGAAAGTTTCCGTAGCAGGACGTGATCAACTGCCCTGGATTTACAATGTCAGGCAATTGACTTTCTGAGGAGAAAACTTGTAACAAACCCTGGTTTTTGGAGTTTGCACTATAGCAGTGTGATGTGCGAGTGCATATGTCCCCCGTTAATACTAATAAAATAAATCCAGGCTTTTTCGTGTATGGCCTGTTTTGATGAGCACGTTGAGTGAATTTTTTCGATATTGTAACCTGTTTGGCTTGTTGTTGGTTATTTGGTACGACAAAAGTGTTTATTGTAAAAAAAGAACCCCCAGCTTGAGTTCCTAAAGAATTTGTTTGCGTAATGACACTTTTCCCTTTTCTGGTCGCATGTTATATACATAATGAAACACTTCTCCTTATTCAACAAGTGACAAATACTATCCCACCTTGAAAATTTATGCCGTGTAACTTGTTCGTTCTTTTTTTGCCTCAGCGTTGCGTTATCAAATGATGTAGTACACACACTAGTCGTTGACTTAAAATTCCACTTGCGAGTAAATTCTTTTATTCATTCGGCAGACGAGGACTGCAAATGTCAACTGTTATAACCTGTTTTGGTCATCAAGCATAGTACTTTGGATTGCGAGCAACGATGCGAAGGTAGCAGCTTTAATTTAATTCAAGGGAAGGATCCATGGCACCCCCGTAGCCAGGGGGGTTAGGTGGTCTTACCCCCTCCCCCCGAATGTTTTTTTCTATAATGGTAAAGATAGGAGACTACCCAGAAGTCTCCCAAAAAATGGATTTCGACCCTCCCTCCCCCCATGTAAATCCTGGGTACGGCCCTGATTCATGGTCATTAAAAAGGGACTTGGTTCTATTAAATATTTAAATATTAATAAACATTTAAATACCTGCCGGGAGATAGCGTATTTAAAGCAGTTAAGGAAATAGTAGTTCATTAAAAGCAATCGCTCTAATTTTTGTTCTGAAGTCCACTTAATTTGGCAGAAAGCGATCAAGGGTGTGTAAGAAAGGCTGGGCAGATTGGGCTTCTAACAAACTCGTTTAACATCTATAGAGTACGGTAGTACTCTATATAATGCATTCGTGGTGGGAAAAAAGGAACTCGGTTTTCTCTGAAACGACACAAGCTACTGGCACGTGTTAGGTACTGAAAAATGCAGGAAAAAATCCTGTAGTGTGATTTATATTTTTTATGTTCGTGATTTTTATGAGAGGGCAGATATTCGTAATCTTTTGGAAAACGTCTTGCATTCCATTCGCATTCTTTCGTACACTTTTCGTTGCTATTGTCACGTCAGGAAAAGAAAGGGTTCAGGTCAGA
>JAHZNP010000875.1:0-33618 GCA_020615345.1 Triops cancriformis
GAGTCCTGACCCGAGCACCTTTACCGACGTTCCGGTCCCAACAACTGAGCAGCCCTCTACCCCGTGTGCAGCCGAGCGCGGTCCGGTTAAAAGTGCCGTTACTTAGTGCCCCCCCCCCTTTTGTTGTAACCGTGACATTTAATAAACTCTTAAACTGTAACACAAGTGTTCGTTACTTATTAGAAGTAGCGTTGTTACAACAATATTTCTAAGAAACTGTTGGGTTAGCTTCGCTCCTTTTACCAATTTGGTACCAAAACTGTTTGGGTATGTTCGTGGAAAGGGCGAATGCAAGACGAATCTAGTTCGATTTGGAAATAAATATTTTTTTATAAAACAATTATAATTGTTTGAAAACGCAGCCACCTTTGATGTTTCGAAAAGCATCTTTCCTTTATTTGGAAGGAAATATTCTACCTGAAAATGTTCGAGTCGTAATAATTAAACAAGCCGTTTTAATTTTTAAAAATGTATTTAAAATTTTATTCGATACCCTCTTGTAAACAAAATCACGTGATTTCCCTCGACCAATGCGGCTTGGGTCCTTGACGTTCCCTAGCAATGATGGTCCTTTTTTTGAGCTAAACCGTTTTAACTAAATCTTAACCGTGGGCGGCCCGGTGTGCTAAACTGTATGTAAACTTGCTCTGAGACCAGGCTGTTAGCGGAAACTAAGCGGGCAATTTTGATATAAGAGATACAATTGTTAAATAATTGCTATACAACCACAACATATCAGAAACAATGTTAAAATTGAAGCCGAAGAGATACAATTGCTAAATCAGGACTACAGCTACAATAAAGTAGTTCCCGGATTTTGCTGCTTTCATTCAGCGGGGAAAGTTTCCTTTGTAGAGAAAGTACTCGAAAGAATGTCAAGTGAAGGACGTACTATACAGGGCAATAGTAAAATGACCAGAAACATCCTTAAACTGAATGTATGACATTTCCATGAACAGAACAGCAGTTTCGAACGTGATTGCGCCTGTCGTGGCAAATAATTAGTTCCATATTACTGTGTCATTAACCCAGATATTACAAGTTCTCACTTGTAAAAATAACTGCATTATATATGAGAAATAAACTGAAATTATAATATTTGATTAAGCGCAACGATAAGTTCACATTAGTCCTGCGTGTGTACGTGTTCAATACACCAAGTTCTCAATTCGTATATACCGCTGCCCAGTTGTAATTGATTCATGTTTATAATATTGTATTGCCATTGGAGCACTTCTCAGTCAATAAGCTTAACCAACGATATCGATTTGTAATATACAGCCAATCAGCCACAAGGACCCGCTTTGCAATCTTACAGCCAATCAGCAGCAAGGACCCCCCTATCCAGTCCTTCCTTTTCGCTGAATTTTAGTGTAACACACTTCTGACAGGGACCTTACCCCCTTGGTTAAGTCCACATTCTTGCAGTTGTCGTGACTACCCTGTCCCGTCTGCTAGTTGTTTCTTTTCGGTACCGTCAAAACTAAGCTATGTGGGTCCCTAAAATTCTTCTGTAATTTTTAGCTGAACCTCAACCTCTTTTTGCAACATGTTTTTAAGGTTATGCCATCCAGTATTGCGTTTTTGTTGACAGAAATTCCTCCCTTTTTCGAAATGCGAGTAAAGGCGTGAGGATTTCCTTGGATCACCTGAAAAATAGACCTAAACAGCGGAAAGGAAGGTACTCGAACTCTCTTCTAAAATAATCGGATACTCATTGGTTAGTTCGGGGCAAAGTTAATACGTGTAAACTGCTAATAACATGTCAATAATTTGATAGCTTATTTGACCCTGCTAGATTGATATAAAAGATTTTCTTGATCAGCAATAAGCTTCAACACGACTATGTGTACCTTTGAATGTCAAATTGTCGGCGGAAATAATCAAAATCGTCAGAAACAATAAAATGTTGAATTGAGTCGGGATGTAATTATTTTTACTTCATAATTAGTTTGAATTTAATCGCGAAGATTTACAAGGAAATAGTTCGCAGTGATGCCGCAGAAGTTTTCCCACACTCAAGCTAAGTGATTTAATTATAGTTTAGCAATTTTTTACTATTTGCAAATTTTGGTTTGTTTTTGGTTTGTTTTACGAGTTCATTTGGTTTGCTGACTGAAAAAAAATCTGGCAACCCTGCTTTAAACTAAGGACGCAGTGTTTACAAACACGTTGACTCGTTTGGTACAAGACCACATTTCCAACTAGCTTTGTGACTAACCATGAAGCCCACTGTCGTAGTTGACGAAATGTTTCCCGAAGGTGCAGGTCCTTATATGGAGCTCGAAGACGTAAGTTAACGAGCCACAAACCAGAAAATGACGGTTAAATTTTCATTTAAAATCTCGTATAGGCTGGAGGTTCCGCCGGCTTGTTAATGGATTTAACTGCGAATGAAAAAGCTGTTCATGCCGATTTTTTCAATGGTACGCCTTTTGTTGTCATCTTGGGGTTAGGAAGTCATAAATGTTCTGTTTTGTAGATTTTGACGATATATTCGATGACGAAGACCTCAGCTAGAATCGCAAGCAGAACGATATTGTCAAGGGGACAGATTTTGCGGATTTGAAGTTTCCGAATTAACAGATTACTTATATTCAATCTCTTTTGACTACTGTAAAAACTTTAAATATCTACTACACTTCGATGGTGTATTCTTTTCCTTATACGCCATGTTAGTTTTTTTCTTTTCGTTTCAGGTCCGCTTTGGTGTTGACAGTAATCTTTGTTGTCTTTTACTTCTCACTGTAAGACTTGTAATGAGGTCCAATATGGCCAATACAAAAACCTGTTTGGGGTCACCGACGAAATTAACGTTTTTCCTTAAAACAATATGCAAGAAACACTGTACTGGAAATGGAGTTCGACCACCAAGCAAGGGAATGGGACAATTCTTTTTTTTCCACTTCCTCTCTTCTACCTTCTTTCAATCACTACCCCTATAAGCAAACCTCCCACGCATCAACACGACAAAAATGAATATACTTCATTTTTAATTCCCCCTCATAAGTTAAACCCAAGTGTCCTTGTCCTTTCTGGCCAAAGACAACACAATTCACCGCAGGTGACCTAAAACGAATTCCGGATTGGTTAGCACTCAAAACATCAGGCACTTTTTGCGGACTTTTGTTTCATTGTTGTGTTTCTCATGTTTTTAACTGGCAGGATGAAAACAAAGGTAGAAAAAGGAAACGAATACAAGGGGATATATAGGGTTTCATACGGGAAGGGCGGGGCTAAAACGTCACCTGAGAAACCATTGGTTTTCTACAAAAAACCATGCACAGAATTTGGTAGAAAATTTTTTCAGGGAAATGTTCCTATTTTTTTCGAGTTAGTTAAACCCTATCGTAACTTCCCCCTTTCGAGTGTAAATTGAAAGAAACAAAAGAAATCCCCCCAAACTTTTTTTACACACTCTTGAATGAACCCAGTAAGATTCGCACACTCCACCCAACCCCTTCACCCACGCGCAAGATACTCGCTAAAAAAACACCTCCCTTTTACGAAATCCGTGGGATTTTTTTTACAACACTTCGCTCTGTTTCCTTTCTTGTTTTTTTTCAAGTTTGTACTTCATTCGTGGCATTGGACAAAATATCTGCTTCATTTCATTATTCGCGAACGGAGGACATAAAATAAACGGAAAAAAGGGGGCTCGGAAGCGCTCCATTGCTTTTGCAATTAAAAGTGATGGCTGGCTACAAATTCCCATTCCCTTATTCTTTTGTTTGCTTTTATCAGCTTTTCTTGCAATTCCACTCCACATTGCTCCAGTGCTAGGGTGCGAAACTCCGTTTCACCCCCCTTTTTGACAGGGGAGGGTGACTATTTATACTTAATTCACTTCCACATCCGAGTCTTCCTCATCCTCCATTTCATCTTCCGAGAAGCCGTCGTTGGTTGACAATGACGGGGTGGCTGTGCCAGGCCGATGGTTCCCGTTATTGCAACGTTCGACAATTTCGCTGAACTCCGCCGAGGTCATCGTGGTAATGCCTTCCGGTAGATCAGGCTCCTTCTGTCCCTTGGCTAATTCTAAAAGCATGGAAACACTCAATTAACGGACACGAAACGAAAATTAAATGTGTTTCTCCTCTCCAGTTCAACACTTACGGTCGACGTAGCCTTCTAATGCCTTGGGAACGTAGGATTTGGCAATAATAAGGTCCGATGGCGAGCAATTCGCCTTATCCAGTCCTGAATTATCAGCAAAAAGACAATTAGAAATCAATCGCAAGTTCAATACAGCATAAAACTTGACACCTAAATTATCATGTGATTATTGCTATATCAATGAAGGCTCTAAATCCTACAGGAAAACTACATAGGAATCTTTCTTAACCCATAGGCGCGGCACATAGATCCTGTTGAGCTAGAGTAGTGCCACTCAGATTTTAGTTCAGTATTAATCAAGGAATGATCCAGATTGTTTCAAACATTTTACTGCGCCGTTCACGAGATACACGTTGTTCCCAATTGGGAACAACTGCGAAGCCGTGGCCGATCAGCATACGAGCGTAGGGAAAGATGTAGCAAGTGCTTGCCATTTTCGAACTTTCTGCTTTAGTACGCTGAATTCCATTTCCAGGTTCTTACTGACTGTTTCATAATAAGATTCAAATGCAAATTTTATGTTTCGTTAAAGGGGTAAAAGTAGAAAACCGAAAAAGAATATTCGCCAATGGTTCAGATCTACAATCTTCTTAAGCTATTAGCTTTCTTGTCCATTTTAAGTAAGATTAACTAAGAAAATTAATACTAATGTGTTGGAGATGAATTGTTAACATCTAAAGAACAGCGTTCACCATTGGCGAGCGATTTCCCGCTGACTGAGAAAAGTTCGCAATTTCAAATAATAAACGGGAATAAACTGTTAGATAAAACGTACATAGGATGTTTTAAGTGCACACTAGCAAAACTGTGCTAGATAAACGCGATTTCATTGTCCTTTTTTTGAGGGCCTTTTGTCAGAAAGTGTTTATCAATTTACTACGACTTTGTTATCCTTCTCAACGAAATCTTGAACGTAAAAGTTGCACAACTTGCTTTCTTTGACTTTAACATTAGAAAATGACAGTCTCCAATGCCCCATAAATGGAAATTCCACTTATTCGCTACTCCTAGTGTCTCAACTTTCGTCTCGGAAGAGGGAAATCGTCTGGGTACTACATTATAGCGTAGAGTAAGACCAGAAGTTGTTTCGACATTAAGCCGTGGTCTATCACATATGTGGCAAGCGGCTGAGTTAACATCTTATATTATTAAAATCGGAAGTAAAAAACATGGGAGTCTGAAGTTTTGGCGAAAATTGCGCACGTAAGGATGTCACGTCGCGGATTACGTAAATCGAGTCTATATAAGTTGATGTACATAACGACTTAGAATCACGTTTAGATATTTTAAACTGTATTTTGCGATGGAAACTACCAGTACACTGAGGTTAGCTTTTCTTTTAGGTAAATACAGCTCAGTGCAGTAAACATGAGCACAACGCTTACATATGACTTTATCCTTACATATAGGCCTTAAACAGAAAGTGGCATTGAAAACGTACAAATTATACGGGAAACTTTGATACTTGTTCCGACGAAATACACAAAGTTACACAAAGAAAGCTGCCGACGTATCTCGAATAAAAAATCTCAAAATGTTGTTACCATTTGGGAACAGCCACGCCTAATGGGTTAAAATATACAATGGAAATACTGAATACAACACTATTGTGAATCAGAGGTCAAAGTAACCTATAAGAACGCAAACGGTGGTGTCAAATTTAAAGTTAAGCAATAAACTAACAACAATTGTCGAATATCACGGACAAACTGAGTCGCCCGTTGCTTGGGATATCGGATTGGTAGACGACAGGAAAAAAAGAAGTAGTTTAGCTTACCTAACGCCATTCCCATGCGTTTGAGGACTTCAATGTCATCGTGAATTTCAAAAGTGTCATCAAAACTAAATAAATATTCTGTCTTGTCGTTGGAGATGCTACAGTCGATAACGGTTTTCTTGGAAGTATTCACAACGATGAAAGGTAACTGAATAACTGAGCTAGGCGAAGGCGCGCTGTGGAGTTTTTCGGCTTGTTTGTTCCGTTGCACCAAACTCTTAAAGGCGATTTGCTATTCCAATGATAAAAATAGATGTAAGAAAATGTTTCAAATGTGATCCTCAGGTATTACTTGCAACACCAGATCTTGCAACTGTTGGGTCTTTGCTCGGATTTTCTCCAACCTTCTCTGTTTTTCCATTTCTAAGGCTTGAAATTCTTGCAAAGAATTGGTCGGTAATCCCAGCCATTTAATTTCCTTTTTCTCTTTGGAAATGATGTTCATCGCCATCAGCACATTGAGTGCGTCGTAAACTCGGCGCCGAATATTCTTCTGATCATACTGTTCGGGTAAAAATTACTCACATTAACGAAGCTAATTTTCATTCCATAAAACTTCGTCAAAATATTTGCAGAAAAGCAGTCATTTTTAACCCATAACTCATTTTAACTATTTAGAGTCATCACGCTCAATTAAGAAACGATTCAGAAAGTCCAAAAGGTTAAGAACCAGGATCAGGCTTATTCCATACCACACGACACATGATTTAAATGTTTGATGTGAAAAAAAGTTGTCCAAAGTCTTCGTTGCTTACTTGATCAGCTGGTGAGGCACATCTGATTGGATCGGAAAACTCCGCGACAAGTTCGTCAGCTACTTCATTGTATGAAGTCGTCCCTTTCTTCTGGACCTTTTCGCAGACTTTCATGGAGAAATGCCTCAACCCCTTGCCGCCTTTATCTACCCGCCGCCTTTTACTATCATAAAAGAAAAGCATTTAATGGAGGCGTAAAAATAACAGCAAACGAAAAATTAAAGACTTTCTCTCGCTATTCTTCTTTTTTTACATATAAATCTCTTTTATTAATCTTTAAACTTATTATCTTTCTTTTATTTATCTTAAAAATCTTCTCCATAATTCTTCTTTTGTAGATAAAAAGGCCTCAGTATGTTAGGTTACCTTTCGATCCCGTGTTCGTATTCCACTTCATGTCGTTTCCGAGATCCTGAATGGTCCAAGATGGGTGAAATGAACGCGGCTTTGGCATTGTGAGGGGTTTGGGTTTGGGGCGGAGTCGGGGCTTGGGCTGTGGCTGGGTTTTGGTTCTGGTTCTGACTTTTGCTGTTGTTGTTTTGATTCTGGTTTTGTGGCGTAGCTGGCGACGGCGTCGACAGGGCACTCGCAGTGTTGGTTTTCAAGCGAGGCGTCTGCGGCGTCGTGGCCAGTACTAACGGCGAGTTGATTAACTGCAACGCAGTCGCTGTCGTTTTCACTGTGTCGACTTTGGACGCAGCAACACCTGCTCCTCCTGTCACGGGAGTGGTTGAATTCGAGGACGCAGTCGCCAATGGAATGGCTACCACTTGTCCTAAAGAATAGCAAAAAAGTTGAAGTAACTAAGAAATACTCGTAATGTACATAACTAATACACTACTGCTCTACATAAAATTTTACAAAGTAATAAACGGAGTTTACAAATCCAATGAATCAGGTGTAGAATATGCAGGGTATACTAAACTGAAGTAACCGAACCAATGTGAATCCTACACAGAACTAAAAAATGGCACAAATCTTGTCAGAGAATATTTTTTTTAAAGAACTATGCAAAAGTTACTACGGACTCAAGATAGTTACGAGACGAGGAGATCACAGTTCCGGTTCGGTAACAGAAAAACTGGATATCGCAACTTTCTACCTTCCACTGGCATTTATTATGTTAGAAGTAACTTTCACGAAAAGAATCTATCCTCTGGTCGCGATATCGATATAACCAGGGCTACAGCCTCTTAACCCGTGCTGTGTGATCACTACTAGTAATAGTAATTTAAAACTTGAACTATATTTATGAAGTAAACATAATCTGACCATTACACGAACTATATCATTGATAACATCAAGATAAAACAGACGAATTACTGCTCAAGTAATTATGACAGTTCTCAAAACCTTTGGAAAATCAGCGAAAGTACGAGAAAGGGACGAAAAGGATATAATTTATGGTACGGAACTTGTAGGACATTTTCTCCTGTCAACTCGGAAATCCCAATGCATAAAAGGAATTAATGCAGTTTTGAGTAGGGCTGAAAACGGTTCGACTCGACTCGACTCATCTGCTTCCAAACCGAGTCGGAGTCGGTCTTTGTCGAGTCGAAGTCGGAAGTTGCCTGAGTCGAGTCGGAGTCGGTCACTGCCGAGTCGAGTCGGTGCTTACATAGGTAGAGAAAGCGTTGCGTACGACTACGAAAGTACACTACATAGAGTGATAATAGATTAGTCAGGTCTGTCAATCCCTTTTAATTTGACGGAAAATGTAAGACGTAGCCTTTCACCTTATCACTTGTTTACTGCTTTCACCGTTAACTCCATAGTTTCCACAGAAAGAGAGGTCGAATCCGGTGAAAATGACTTTCAACTTGTAAACCGACCCAAGCTGGTTCTGTTAAACCGAGCCGAGTCGAAGTCGGTGGTTGTCGAGTCGAGTCGAAGTCGGTGGTTGTCGAGTCGAGTCGAAGTCGAACGTTGCCGAGTCGAGTCGGTCGGTGCTGAGTCGAGTCGAGTCGGAGTCGATCATTTTCGAGTCGAGTCGACATCGACTCGACTCGGTTCGACTCGGTTCGACTCGAGTCGAACCGATTTTCAGCCCTAGTTTTGAGCTGTTCTCTGTGTTTATCTCCTTCTACTATCTCCCGAAACCGAAGGTGATTTACATAGTGGTAGTGTATGGGTACTCCTTAGTTTGAGTCCACTAATGAGGCAGTAATTAATAAAACATACGCCACATTTCCTCCAATAAAGACCACGACCTAAAAATGCACTTAAATGAATTAATTTGTACTCCACCATCACGAACATTCCGGAATAGTTTTAAAATTTACACCAATATGCCCGTAATAGTAATCACAACGTAACGCATTACTTCTAAATTAAATATAATGTAGCAATAACTTTGATCAAAACTTAATAAATATTCCACCATTCAGAACTCTTGCTCTTAACTGTCTCTTCTTTACGTAAAGCTTATCCATATATCAACTTAATTTCAATTTCGTCTATTCATATAAAATATCCACATAGTCGAAAGAATGAACATTGGTATCGGACAACGAAAATGGTACTGCGAATTATCTTCATTTTTTAAAATAAAAGTTCAAACAATAATTTACGTTGGCCCGGCGTACGAGGTCCACGAACTGCCGCCAAAGTCTGCAGAACTTGAGGATTACTCAGCACCGAATTCTACGAACAAACAAAAAAGTACAAGTTAATTAGCGACTTTTAAAAACACAAATTCAGAAACAAAGAAAAGGCCCCCGAAGGAAACTTTCCGGCCTTCCAACAATGAAAAGTGAAATATGAAAGCGTGTGCGTGCTTAGAACGCGCCGAGAAACCCGTTTTGGTAAGGACAAAATTCCAGAATAGCAGCTGGGTAGCATCGCATCGCTATACAAGAACCCCCCAACGCCTAATTAAAGAGCCGTGGAGACCCTTTGAAATGCGACGGGGTAAACGGGGTCGGAAGAATAGAAAGGAATTCAAAGTTAACAGGGCGAAGAATAACACAAAGAGCCTACAAAGTTATTTTACGAGCGTAACTTCCGCTTTCACGACACACAAGGAAGCCGAACATTTTTGTGTACCCTGATGGTATAATCTTTTTTTCCTGTTTAAAACTTCACTATTCCCTTTGTAAATTTCATTTTGAAAAATTTAAGAAATAGAACTTAAATGTGAAGAGAAAGGGTGCAATAACATTTGACAAGTTAGCGAATAGTTTTCCCGCAGCGAACGAATTCCGCCAGACGTCAGTCAAAGCTTGTGGAGGCAGGGAGGGGCGATGATGTCACGATGCCTGACGCTGATTGGCTGGGCTAGGAACGGGACAACTTTTGGCGCGAAAGCTACAACCTGCCGCGCTCGGCAGGTTGGGACACATCCAAAGCGGGGGAATTATGGTACTATTGCGACAACGTGAGAAATGTACGTCCCTTTTCGTATGTTTAGAATAAAAGCACCCAAATACTTGTACTTCGGAAAAGGGACAGAGAAAATTGTTCGTTAATTTGCTCACAACTTTTAATGTCATTTAGTCTTTTACGCGAGTCTTCTGCGTGCTTTACGGTCACATTTACGAGACTATGGTTAAATTGACAGGCATAAAATGTTCAACAAAAGAGTTATACGTAGTAAATGGACTTACAATGGCAGCAGCATCTTGGCCTGGTGTTTTAAGAACTCGGTACGTTGTTTTGGTACCACCTGTTCCCGTCCTATGTGAAGCATGTAAGACTTTGATCATCTGAGGTTGACCTACATGAAAATCCAATCTAATTGAGTACAACTGTGCGAATATAATGAGTTAAAAAGTATATTTATTACCATTGGCATCTTGGATCCATAAATTCGTTACATTATTTTGAGCCATTTCCTCGCGCAGAAATTGTATTTACGTTGGGGTCAACTACGTAAGCGTTCAGAAGAATTCCACTATAACATATTGCCGAGTGAGAACCACTTAATAACGCCGGGATCCTATGATTACATAAAATAAACTTCAATATAAGACGACACAATAATTTCGTCCAAGCTGACTTTTACACTTTAATATGGGTAACTTTTCAAAATTGCTACTTTACACATCGTCGCTAAGCTGGGGCTTATGACAAGATATTGATGAACACAAGAAAGTTACGAAAACAAATATTTATTCGCAGTGCGAATTATGAAAGCAAGTACAGGAAGCTTTAAGCACGTTTTGGGGTTGATGGCAATTTAGGCCCAAATTTCAAGGTAACGAAACAAAATAGGCTCTCTTTTTGTGGTCTTTACACTATTCTGGTTATCTGCTACCAACTTCAACACAGTTTGCATATTTTAAACACACCCAAGTGACTACAGTCGGGAAAAAAGAAGCCGTGGGAGGCCCAGCAAATGGCGACCTGCGAAAATCCCGGTTGTGTGCCCTGTTAATTCAATGGGTTTGGGACCTCAATCCTGAGCTTGAGAACGCATATTTGGGTGCAAAGTCATACTAGGATCATTAACGCACGCTTATTTTGCAAAATAATGAAGATAAGTTAACTGGAAATTTGTTTAATTCTTACCTGAATTCGATGCTTTTTCTCTTGGCGCTAATGGCAAACACACCGTTCTACTCAGCCTTGTTCCAGCTGGGCTGGAGCGCTTGGCGGCAGGACAAAGTAGGCCCTGCTATTGGTCAAGACGATCACATGATATATTTCCTAGCATTATAATCGATACTTAAAAGCTTGTTCATCGACATCGAAGGAAAAACATAAATAAATGTATTTTTTCGCAAAAAGCATCAGTCGGTTGATAAAATTTGTCATACTAAAGACAGCGTGTAGATAATTCACACCAGCTAGGACATAAACGAAGATACTTTATAAGCAAATAAAGTGAGTAATGTGCTAACCTGCATGAGTTCAATAATCGATACCAGTCTCTACCGTCTTAGCCGGCCAAGATGGTTGCCGACTCTTTACCTGATCATGTTTTGGAATTAATATTTTCTTTTCTAAGCCTCCAGGATCTCAGAGACTGTTCGTTAGTGTGCAAAAGGTGGTATCGGATACTCAACGATGAAAATAACGACGTGTGGCGGTTACATTGCATCCGCAAGTTGGCCGAAGAAGTTCTCAAGTCCGATCTCTTAGCCTCAGTGCCGACCTACAAGGCCAAGTTACGCGCTTTTTACCACGCTTGGAACCCGAATGATTGCTCGCGAAACATTTACGTTAAATCCAACGGATTTACTTTGCACCGCAACCCAGTGGCACAAAGTACCGACGCGTCGCGCGGCAAAATCGGGTTCAGTCATGGCAGGCATGCCTGGGAAGTGATTTGGGAAGGACCTTTAGGAACAGTAGCAGTGGTTGGCATTGCGACGAAAGAAGCTCCTTTACAGTGCCATGGTTATATCGCTCTTCTCGGCTCCGATGATCAAACCTGGGGCTGGAACCTGGTTGACAATCACTTACTCCACAATGGAGATTCTCAGGGCAACTACCCCCTCCTTAACAATGCTCCAAAATACCAAGTAAACCCTTCTTTCTCACAGAAGAATATTTTCTGAGTAGATAGTTCTTCAATTATTAGAGATTACGCAGGGCTGGCTTTCATTAATTTGAGTTTGTAGCTGTTTCGTAGGTTTTTGGAACTTTCCAATTTCTTAGAAGAAAGCTTACGATTCGAAACTCCGCATTGCCTAGAAGTTTCAGAACATAATTCCTACTGAAAGTGATAGGCATTTTTTAATGGACACGCGGTGCTCAGACATTCAGTAATGTGCTTTCGTTTCTTATCGCCATCTGTGGACAGTAATAATAACTTTAGACAAAACAAATCAGACTTTTTAGATTAAATTCTATATGTGTATTCATTTCTGAGAAGTTACGACTCCAGGATAAATGTACCATGATAAATACTTTTACTCGCCAAATTAAATGTTGAAAATCTGTTGGTTTTTTAAGTTCTTGGCTTGCCTTATGACTAATACTCTCGGTTCGTGCGTTGCAGCTCAGATCATAACGCTTGGAACTTTAAAAACTTGATATCCTCATACGTTAAGTTTGTCACGGTACATGTAAAACTTCTCCCGACTGATTTTGTTTATTCTTGTAGGTTGGTGAAAGAATACGTGTCATACTGGACTGTGACGATAATACCTTAGCCTTCGAAAGAAATTACGAGTTCTTGGGAGTTGCGTTCCGCGGATTACCGGAGAAACGCCTCTATCCGTCTGTCTCCGCCGTCTACGGCCATACAGAAGTTTCTATGGTGTACTTAGGGCCGCCGCTAGATGGCTGACAGTGGGCTGACCGCTCACTTCCTAGACTGCTATAGATAAACTATTTGTACATTCTATTAGGACCAGAAACGGAGAACGTGAATTTGAATTCCGCGACCAGTGCAATGTGTGCGAAATCGAGCGTTTTTTTCCACGGAGGGGGGTAAACACCCCCCACCCACCCTGAAACGCTAGTCGATCTCAACCGAAGTAAAAAGGAACTCAAAACGTTGCCAAGTTAAGTTCAACGGTGGTAGTGCGTGCCGGAAGAAAAAGACTTCGTAAAGTTCTTGATCCCGCCCCCCGTCTTTATCATTTACTGGCTGCAGCTTTTCCTACCTTGTCTTTCATTTTCTGTTCGCAAACATTCCAAAAGATGATTCTATACTCCTACCTAAACCGAAGGAAGCAAATGAAGAGGCTAAACTGTTTCTTGCGTTCATTTCGTAGTTCGTTGCACTAGTTTTACCTTATTCACAAGCAACAATGACAAACCCTCCGAGCTTGGAAAAAAAATAAGTCGCTAAGTTATGAGAATATAGTTCCAAGTACAAAAATCACGCGATGCGTGTGAGTAAAAGATCTAAAGAAAACTATTCAGAAGTTCTAGATCTGCCATACATTGTGTCCTCTTGCGATTACTACACAAGGTTTTGTACCACGAGTCAATAAAAAATCCAAAGCATACACATGTTCTCTTTTCCACTCCCTCAACTCCTCTCAATGACTATAAAAACAACGCAACTCGTTTAAACTCACTCATGGACTACACAAATGCCGCTTGTCTGATTACAATGAAGAAAGTTTCATGCATAAAAAGATTAGTTTCAAGTTTAAGAGGAATGTCCAATGAAAACACACTTCTAACGGACTATCCAAAGGCATATTTCCATGGAGGAGTCAATTAAGAAACATTCGCTCCTCTTGTTTTCAGTTGCACACCAACGGATTTCAGGTATCACAGCTTCTCCTACATACGCATTCATAAGTCGCTAATCGCGCTTTCAAAGAGGCAGCGCTTCAATCCTGCCTCTTAGACCACAAAAGCGCATCGGGTGTCAGGATCCTCAGTATGGGCTTCATAGAATACAATGTATTTATTACACACGGACCAGAGGGAAATGTGAAAAAAAGCCCATTACCATCAGATGACGTCGGTTCGGGTATGATTTCGACGGAAGTCTCAGAGCCGGAGCAAGAATAGAAGGAAGACGACACTAACGCTTGGTGGGTACCTACGAGTTTCAAGGTAAGGATGAGAGACCTAACAACTCACTAATAGCGAGTTCCATTGGCGACATTGGTGCGCACCGATTTTTTGAAACACAACATTTATTTGTGTTTGAAAAACTGAAATTTCTGAAACACAGTGTATCGTTGTGTTTCAAAAATTCAGTGCACACCAGTGTTGCCAATGGAACTCGCCATAAGAAACAGCACACAATAGATATAGTCCAGGCTAGGTTCACGGTTATGTCACTTAGGGCTGTCACTGGAGTAATTGCCATGTAAAGACCTAGCGCGAAATGCAACACGGGCTTTCGGAGTAATAATATTAATATAAAGATATTCTTGCTACTAACAAGACAGAAGCGGAATCACAGAGGGACAAAATATCACAAACTACTGAAGTTTCGTTTAAGTTCAGTCCGTCAAGGACAAAACACGGTAAGGGCTGTTGTATTCCGAAGCATTCTGACACTTCGTTTTCAAACGTAAATCTTTCAGTGTTGGCGGCGATATAATTGAACTGAAACGGGAAATTCCAGTAGTTCAAAAAAATTTTCCTTCCTTCTTCTCGGAATTATATGCTTTAATCTCTCTTCCAAAAATTCTGTTATAGTAACTACGTGGGCAAAGTAATTACGAGAGTACTATACGAGTAGCTCAGTTTAGTACAAGGCAAAAAAAGAAAGAAAACGGCCCTACGCTAAATGCAGTGAACTGGTCAACAATAAAATATCCCACCGCGAGGGGTTCGCTGCGGAATTACGGAATAATCACTGTACTTCGTGAACAGAATCACTTTTTGACATGGCGACTCCTCCACTGGCACCCCCAAATGACATAATTTTCAACTGTAATTTAAATTGCGTACAAAGTTTAGTTTCAATGAAACATCATTCAACGGACTAAAATCGTCGCAAATCGCCAGCTCAAACAAAAAACTGTCATGGACAGTTGTGATAATTTACCGGAAGTAACAGCAGGAGTTTCATCATCACTGAGGTCGTGGACGTCTCCGAATTCGTTCGCTGACGCGTACAGATCTTCCTGACTTGTAGAAAAGCCGCTTTGGTTCAAGCTGTGGTTCTCGTTTTCCACTTCCACCATTCCTTCGTTAACCACGCCCTCAAGTTCTCCCGTCGTTGTACCAGCTTCAGCCTAAAGATAGTTTTCACAAGTCAAAAACTTTTGTAAACACAATGATATAGTCACAACTACAAATCTCCCTTTCAATGTTATGGACGAAATTATCGTCCACAGCGAGTGCTATTTTATTCTGAACCAAGAAAACAGACTTGAGTGTATGTATGACCGTTTAATGTTTTCGGTTCCTGTCGTGCACTTTCTGAGTTTTTCGATCTTTACCTAGAGAAGATTGACAGATAGGAATGATCAAATTATCGAACATTTTTCACTCCTGAACAGATAAGAGTTAAGATTGATAACCTAACACGTAAGAAAGACTACATCACTATTTACATCGCATTCTGGAGGTGAGGTGCCAGGGAGTGAGAGAAACCGCTTGTAAGGGTTCCAGAGACTAGTCCTCTTAACAGTCAAGCTCGCGTGTATGGGACGCGAAATTCGTCAAGACCGCTGGCAACAGGGGTGAACATTGTTACCGGGTAGCATATTTTCAAACCCTAACCCTACCCAGCCTCAGCGTTGCCACTTGCTTCAAAAGTAGGTTAGGTTAGTTTAGGTAAGTTAGGTTAGATTAAGTTAGGTTTAGTTAGGTTACGATATGTAAAGTTGGGTTAGGTTAGGTTAGGTAAAATGTGGCAACGCTGGATGCACTTTCTCCGTAAGACTTTCCCTATCCCCGGCTGGGTAGAGTTGGGGTTTGAAAATATGCTACCGGGTACAGTCAAACCCGAATATAAGCACCCTAATGTGTGAGAAACGCATTGTGAAAAAAATACATCATGATTTCTTCTAAAGTCTAGCTTGGATGTGAGACCCGAATGTCAGAAATCATCTCGAGAATGAGAGTTATTTCTCTGTACAATAGCACCCGTATGTAAGCTTCACCCGTATATTTAATAAAAAAAACTCTCCTAAGAATTTTGCTTGGCTCCGTGTTGAGAAACTACACAACGCTCAGACATATGTTGCACTTCACGGACGTAGAGAAAAGCTTTTCAAAGTATGAAACTGACTCGTGTTATCGTAAAAATAAGAGTAAAATGGGCAAGCCGGATGCTAGAAACAGCCGGGTGAGGATTCTGTGAACACAGTCCGGATGAAGACAAAATCGCAGGTAACGGAAACCCGGAACTACATTTGCCTGTATTTGACATTTTCCCGATCCGGGTTCAAACCACTTTTAGATTTACATGACTCGGCATTGCTTTTAATACTTTGTGACGGACATTTCTATCTAAAATGTTCTGTTCTGAAATTTTTGTTCTTTCAGCCATACATAAAGTGAATTTATGCTCCTGAACCTCGTTTATGCTAGACGACACTCGCATCATTTTCAACAACCAAAATGTGAAACAAGCAGGGTGAAACAAAGCACAATCCATGCAAAATGTACTAAGACGGATTAGTGAATGTGTTTATTTTCCCAATTTATGAGTAAAAGCTCGGGCGCAACAAAGAAAACAGGACTGTAACTTACGGACGGCGGAGTAAAAGTCCCGCCTTGAGTACCATAACCTCCTGGGCGGAGCAAAGGTGCAGTTTCATCATCCGAATCGGACTCGGAATCGGTAAAACGTTCGCCGTTGGCCACAACCTTCCGCTTGCAGACTGGACACACGCGGCGATTGCGGGTCAACCATGGATCAATGCACTTGCAATGATAGGCTGCATAGAGGGTAAACGAAATTGGGTTAAAGTTTGGCTAAATGAAAGTTTTCTCATGGTTCATAATCTTAACTACAGGTATAGAAAACATATTACGATAGAGATACAGTTTCATGGTCACTGCGCATGGAAACTTATAATTGTATTAAAATGCTGTACAGTACTCGTCATAAAAAACGACCCAAACAAACCGTCGGGTGCCTAACAGCCCGGCAGTTGCGCGAGCGGTGTCCCTCATTTCCTTCTTTCGAACGTTTTTGACCCGCAACAAGGCTTCCTCACAGTGGCTTGGGACGTTAGCAATAGGACGGTTTGTTTGGGTCGTTTTTTTATGACGAGTACTGTACGGTGAAGGTTTATAACCATAAAAGGCCTATGCGTATACTACTCGTTTACAAACTCTGCCATTTTTTTTATTTAATACTAATGAATATTATGAGCCTGAACATACAAGTACCCATGTCATGTCTACATGAAGCGTTTTTACAGAGTACTCGTAAAAAGAACAAGTCAAGGAACTATTCTAATTAGGAACAATTTCTATTCTCAAGACACGCAACATAAGGTAACAATGAAATGTTAGCATGTCGGAGGCTACTTTCCTCCATGCGACATATAGCTTTCGTTTAAATATTCTGTCATCTTGCTAGCGTGAAAAACCATGTCGCTAATGACCAGTTGCCCACCTCAACCATTTTGCAAAAACTGAACGTCACCATCGTTGGTCTTAGATTACCTATCTTCTCGACACACAGCGACGCCGTCACATATGGGCGAGACTTAATGGGGTGGAATAGGGTGAAATAGCGAGACGATTACGTCATTCAAGCAGGCGTACGTTTTTCTTAAATGTTTGCAATGTAAGGGATCGGGCAATCAGAACATTTACAGATAAGTTAATACTGGTATCCTAATTAACTTTAAGACGACCACTACCTGCGATTCCGAGCTCGTATTTGTTTTATTTCAACAGGATTTTATATCTGTCCCGACAAACACTTCACTAAGAATTTCGGAATGTTATCTCCTACGAAATTATTCGAAATGTTAATAAGAAGCCTCCAAGAAAACAATCGTTTCCTAAAGCTTCGAACTGTTTTCTACTATTTGTAAGCTTACAAAACCATCCAAGTTTGCACTGAAAACCTTCGCGTAATACTAAACTTAAGAGCACGCTACAAATAAATACTTGCTATGTTAACGTTGCAATCTTTTTTCGTAAAAAATGTTCACAGCTAATTACGTTGCCATCGTAACTAAATTTAAAATACTTTTTCTGCTTTATTATAACAAGGTTTTGTTTCATTACATCAGGTGAACTCCTAGCTGGGTAAAGAAATAAGCTCCCTCGGACAGGTGGATTTTTCAACGTTCCCCAAAGGCCGAAATTCGCCCTTTGACTCTGCAACCAAAGGCAGGGGGAAAAAGCGGCCCACGAAAATCCGCCTGTCTGAGTGACTCTACAGATTATGGTAGTAAAAAGTAAATTAGACGTAGATATACCATGGGAACACGGTAAAACGCGGAGCTTATCCCCGTCTTGATAATCTTCCAAGCAAATGGCACACGTTTCGTAGGGGTCGCCTTTCTTGTACTTCAAGGTCGGAATTTTCTTCAGCGACGAGTTCGGCATCCGATAACGACGCTGTCGCCTTCGATCTTTGACACACTTCACTATCTGTAAATCCCAAAAAGATCCCAATTCAAACAGAATTCTTCTCTGTTACTGTAATAATGTCAACAGAGTAAACTAAGCCAATCGCGTGACGTCACATAACCTAAACTACTTTCTATCAATCAACCATGTTAACGTAAAATAAATGAACTAATACTTCCATCTACGTAACAAACACCATTTAAAAACCCTAACCGTAAGAATGAAGAGGGTGAGTGCAACACCCATTAAGAAGAATCCATAGGCAATGAGGTAATTAACCAAATTGGTGTATCACATGTCGGGCTGGTTGTATGGCCCTATATACAGATACCATCTATCGAAAACATTTGAGTTACGAATTGAAGAAGAAATTGTTTAGAGAAAAACGGTTCTAGCTTTGCTGAAAACAGCGACGTTACGCGATGAGCGATCACTGGGGAAATTGTAAGGAGAAAATACGAAAAATAACGTACAAATATTACCATAAAAATCAGCATGACGATAAAGCAAATGCCCACAACAATCGCAAACGGGAGGAGATAATTGTTCAAATTGAAGGGTAAGTCGTCCGTCAAACGCAAAGCGTATCTACGCACAAATGAAATGAGTTTCAACATGTCGAATAAAAGGCACGGCTAGCCAAAAGTTACCCGCGCGTGTATATGTATCTAGCTAAGATAGTCTTGCCATCATCTTCACCAATAAAAACGGAGGGAATATTGATGTCGTCCGCATCTTCTGCTGCCATTGGCTCTGCATTCACAAAAATGAAACAAAATATTAAAAATTAGGTCATTAACAACAAGCATAAATCCAGCGGAAATCTAAAACGCGTTTGGTTTCATTAGCTGAGAAATCTAAATTTTGTGTTTAAGAAAAAACTGCTTGGAAAAATATTCAACTCATTTGAAACATTTCTTTAAAAAAAATATGAGCTAAACGCATATTTTACAAAAGAATACAATGTCAGAATGTGAAAATATTTAGCCTTATTTTACCTAATTCATTGGAGCCTACGTTATATACAATCACTGCATCATAATTCGCAAGCTGAGCAGCGCGAATTTTATCGGCAAAACTGCAATCATACCGTTGGATGACCACAATCCACGGCCCGGAATAATTAGATATTACCGGAGGTGGTTGTAAGACTTGACACGCGTTGGGAGGAATGGCAGCGACGGCCAAACCCTGTGCAAAAAAAAATCGAAAAATGAGTACAAAGCTAATAAGATTAGAAAAAAGGCACGTAACGCTACCTTTAAGCCCCGGGGAGGAAGAACTTTTCCAAAACTGGCCGGAAAATCCGGGAAAATGGCGTAAGTGGCGTTGGATTTGAGAGAAATAGCTTCTACATCAGCGTTCACCAAAGTAAGGTGGAACAATACCACGAAGTTAAGGACAAGGTATAAATAGAGCGCGGTAATGTGCCGCGGCAGCCGACAATGGGGAAACATAGTGTGAATGTTTGGGTTTTTTCAAGTGGCTCTACCTCCCTCGTGTACAACTGGACGTCAAATTGGGAACGTGACGTAGTTCACTATCAGTTCCCATACATACGCTATTCATTGAGCTTAGCGTACGAGATTGGTTCCTCGACAACTAGAGAAACGCTGGGCAACGAATATCCAGGAAGCGGAAGGGTTTGCGCAAGTCGTGAGTCAATAATGAATTACTTCATAGCTCCTGTACACTTTAAAAGTACAAGTTATTATGTGACAATAGCCGCTTCTAATAATCAACACGTACTACCAATCTCGAGTCACAGATTTACTAAAATACATGCAAGCGTAGTCACAAATACAACGACGATCGACGTCACTGCAATTGTGTTGTTAGTATACACTGGACTTTATTATCGATATGAAGGCCAAAGATTATATATCAGCCTGGTCTGTCGTGCAAACTGACGGATCCGTCAGTCCCCTGAAAGGAACTGAGGCAAATCTGACCGATAACAGTGTCAGATCAAGACCGACTACGTCCTCAGAACCTGACGTCAGTTCGTACGTCAGACCAGGCTGGGACGGCGAAATCACATGTATTTGTTTACAACATGGAGGGCATTTTTCATTGAATTAAATTTTAAATACATTTTTTAAAATTAAAATGGCTTTTTTATTTATTATGACTCAAACATTTTCAGGTAGATTATTTCCTTCCGGCTAAAAGAAAGATGCTTTTCGAAACATTAGAAGTGGCTGCGTTTTCAATACAATTATAATTATTTTATTAATAAAATATGTATTTCCAAATCAAACTAGATTCCTCTTGCATTCCTCCTTTCCACGAACCCACACCCAAACAGTTTTGGTCCCAAATTGGTAAAGGGAAAGAAGCTAACCCAACAGTTTCTTTGAAATATTGTTCCCAATAGTATTTGTATTGCGTTGCATTTACAAAGGACATGCATTCGAAGAAAACAATCTTTGCCTTGATTGCTCGTCCACGTGATGAACTCAGAAAAACTGAGGTTTTGTGCCGCATCTTATGGCATAAACTTTTCAGTAGTACTGATTACTCCAATGAAAATAAACCTTAAAATGTCAAAAACAAGTCACAGACGTTTCAAATAAATACCCTCTAATATACTAAAACTGAGACTTAAAAGCGACATGCAACTTTCCAGTAATAAAGGTGGTATTGTAATTGAAGCTAGATTTGCAAAAGGCCTGTCCCTATGAATAAGTCATACTGGGGAAAAAGAAAGTGGGACAGCCCGACGTACGGAATTGTCATAAGCCGAAGCAAGCACGTTTAGTCCGGCTAAGTTGCAGAGACAGGCGTAGGCTACCCGACGGCTAGCTACACGCATTTTTATAATTATTGTAATTATGATCCCGGCTTCTTGAGAAACTTCATTTTGTCAATATACGCATAAACCAATGTGCACTAGCAGCGAAGATACATTAAAGCTCAGGAAATTACAGCGTATTTCACGGGCGGTAATTCCCAATTAAAACGAAATCGTACGTCTCGATAAGGAGTTTCAAGCGACTCAATAAAAGAGTGCACAAAAACATTCCGGACATGTCATCAGTACAAAATGCAACCATATACTGTCGGTTTATCATCGAGAATAACCTAAAAGCATTATTGTAAGAATCTCCCATTTTGTAGATGAAAGCTTCTCGAGCTATAGATCTGTGGTAAAAAAAAACTATCTGAAAAGAGGCACAGTGCACAGGTTACGGCCTTTCACTGCTGAAGGCTGTCTTAGCTGGCTACGTCACTGGCTTCTTAACCTCTGAGGGCCGAGTCTAGGAGACGTATTCTAGCAGTGAACGGAAAAGGAAAATGCCAGCCTCCTGTCCGGATAGTATTTTTTTTACCACTGCTGTACAGTACTGTGGTAGGCAGATAAAAGTACCCCAAGCAAACCGCAGAAGTCTAATTAAGCCTCTTGAGGCTGATTTACCTTCATTAAGGTGAAGGGACTCGAACCAATCACTTGCAAGGTGACAGGTAAGCCGCGCACTTCAAATGCATAACTTTAAATGAAAATAACGGCGGCATCACAAAATATTAGCAGAATTCTTCCTAAAAATACACTTTTTATCCTGCAACTAGAACTTTGGGTGATAACCCATTCTGTTGAACTGATAGCTAATAACTGATGAATTTTCTTTGTTAAATAAATTTATTTAACATTTAAATGAATTTACTTCCTTATCTGTCCATTCATAAACTTTGCGCCCATGCAAAGAAATTTCTTTGCTTGATTCTAATTGCCAGCACAACGTTGTCTCAAAAAATGATCACATTGTTTCAATTCAAAAGACTCAAAATATAGCTGCCTAACTTTGAAACTGAAAGCGACTGGTAACAAAATTTAAAAGACGCACCCAAGCATCACGTCTTAAATCAGCCGGTGGCAACTCCTTATTTAGTTCAAACTTGTCATTTACGCAATCGGTAGTGTGCATGAATTTGAAGTGCGCGGCTTACCTGTCACCTTGCAAGTGATTGGTTCGAGTCCCTTCACCTTCTTAATGAAAGTAAATCAGACTCAATTAGACTTCTGCGGTTTGCTTGGGGTACTTTTATCTGCCTACCACAGTATGTACAGTAGTGGTCATAAAAAAACTATCTGAAAAGAGGCACACTGCATAGGTAGCAGCCTTTCACTGCTGAAAGCCGCCCTAGCTGGCTTTCAAACCTCTGCGGGCCGTGTTCTAGGAGACGTATTCTAGCAGTAAAAGGAAAGAAAACAGCCATTTGAGCCTCCTGTTCAGATAGTTTTTTTATGACCACTACTGTACATCTCTATTGCATAAAGAATTTTGGTATTTGATTTTTTTACTCACGTGTTGTTTGATGTGCGACGCGTATTAATTGACCTGTTCGGAAAACTGTTAATCAAAATAACTGCATACTAAAATGATATACGGTTAGTTTGATTAAAGCAAATATTAATAAAGCAATTATAATTGTATTAAAAACGCAGCCACCTTTGATATTTCGAAAAGTGTTACAAACCGGTCTGCCCCTGTCATTGCATGCTATGCCCTTTTTTCCTAACCTTTACCTTTTTACCTAGAGTGACCGTGTTCTTCCAGCTAATGACCCAAGTTGACCTTATTCTCCGAACTAATCCTCCTAGAACAATCTTTCGTCTTCGCTCTTCCAACGTTTGTTTTTTCCTAGCTATATAAGGTAGATCTAAAGTTAACGCAGGGATAAGTAAAAGAGCTAAATATCAGTGTGTGGCGGACACAGAAGGCTCAGCCGTGATCTGAGTAAACTTAACACTATTAGTTTTCTCGCGTGTCCCTTCAACATGCGAAATCTAATCCGCGTATGTCGGCTCGAATGTTTATTTATTAGTGTAGTGAATACAGTTATTTAAACTCCAAGTGAACGTGTAATTAATCGAAAAGGGGTCATCCCGCCCAACGTCAACGTCTTACGCTTCACGTGCTACCACTGAACTACCTCGCCTCGTCCTCGCCTCGCCTGTATCCGTATAATTTTACGTCTTCGAGAATCCTTTAAATTTACGACAACAAATCCCGTCTCCTTCATGGTGCATCGACCGGGAAACAATAAGGTTCCAGCAAAATACGCATAAGCTCGTACTTCGAACGAAATTCAACTCGCAAGATCAATTAATCCTCAAACCCTAAGCTCTTACCCCGAAAATGCCACATGACCCACCTCTTCTTGAATCCGATAACGAAGAGGACAACGACCCAAAAACGTTATATCATTTACGCACATCAAACAAAAAACGTTTGTTTAAATTTGCGTTCAAAATTCTAGACGCTATCCAGCGCCAAGAATCCCGTGAAGCCATAATAGTCCTTAAAAGGCAACTGACGTCCATGGTGAAAGAATGTGAAACCACGAACCAAAGGTACATTTCAGCCTCACAGCTCGAAGGTACACGACTGCGAACCGCAAAGAACTACCACGCCAGAATTGAAGCCGATGTCTTGCAATTCATGGAAACCATCGATGACTATTTAAATGAGCCCGCTACCCCTCCAGCGTCGTCCAGCTCCAGCGTCGTCCAGCTCCAGCTCATCATGTTCGGTTCCCCAACACGATGCAGAAGAAGCTCACCGTCGCCAGATCGAGCAAATTGGCAAGCAAATCGCTGAGGCCCAATTGCAGCTACTCCGTTTACAAGGGGCCGCTACGTCCCAAGGAAACTCCGGGGCAAATCCAACTCCTATCGTGCAACCCTTGGTTCCAAATTCAGCCGCGGCGGCGCAACAAACTACTTGGTCTACACCATCTCTCAATCCGAGTTCAAGTTTCTCGACGATTCCCCGTTCCGGTGCTGCCGACGCCTGGATCTATGACACCACGACCACTACCGCAGCTTATTTTGGTATGCGCTGGGCTACTCCGAATGTGTCTAACATTGACATAAAACCATTCGACGGCAACCCTCGCGAGTGGCATATGTTCATTTCATCGTTTAAGAGCCTAATACATGACGTCATCCCCAGTAATGCGCAAAGGATTGCGTATCTCCGCGCACTCCTGACGCCCGAAATCCGAAATAGTCTCGCGCAGAGTCTTCACAACCCCGATCTCTATTATCGCGCCCTACAAGATCTCCAACAATTATACGGAAACCAGCAAATGATCACCCGCGCATACATTCAGACTTTGCTCAATTTGCCTTACGTCAAACCAAATGACCCAAATTCGCTCAAAAAATACTTCAGCGATCTCCACGGAACAATTCCTTTAATGGAAAAGGAAGGCCTAATCGTGGATTTACAGTCTTCAAGTCTTCTAGAGCAAGTGCTGACTAAACTTCCCAACAATCTTCGTTCCGCGTGGGGAGAAGAAACGTACCGTGTCCGAAATGAAGAACAACGCGCCCCAACACTATTCGACCTAGACAAATGGATAACGAAAAAGGTATGGGGCAGCAGTTTTACCCGCCTTTACCCAACAATCATCGCGAAGCTCCTAGGCAGAGAAAGCCAACACCGAAGGAACAGCACCACGTACTAGCAACATCGCTAAAATCCACGGTTAAAGAAGTCGCCTGTTCTTTCTGCAGCAAGCCGCACAAGAATTCTGCGTGCGAGATATATCGAGACTGTACTCCAGAGAAGCGAATCGGATTGGTGAAGGAGAAAAAATGCTGTTTCCGCTGCTTAGCGCCTAACCACCAAAGTAAGGACTGTCCATCAACACGACTTTGTAACGTTAATGGATGTAAGGGACGACATAATCCCCTCCTTCACGACGCTTCACGTGCGCACCCTAAGCCGAACTCAACATCAAATTCACCACCCAACACCTTACCTTCAACGCCAAGCGAAACCTCAATACACGTTGGCCACGTAAACAAAAACCACCAATCTGAAGTCGTCCTGCTGCCAGTGGTACCCGTAGTTCTTACTAATGGCGAAAGGCAGATCCAAACGTACGCGATCCTCGACAAAGGAAGCGAAGTTTCCTTAGTAAAAGAAAACATTGCAAACGCCCTTAACATTAGAGGTGAACGTTACTCAGCACGTATGGGTACCTTCCACGAGATGGACCCAGTAATGAGCGGTCGCATTGTACATCTGACCATCAGCTCAACCAACGGCCAAGCGACATTTACAAACGTCAAGTCTTATACAGTTCCCGCCATTGGAACGAGTCGCAGGGAAATCGACTGGCCGAGCGAAAAACGCCGCTACCCTCATATGGCCGACTTAAATATCCCGCCCGTCAACATCAGCCAAATCAGCGTCCTGATCGGACAGAAAGTTCGCAAGGCCCATAGAATTTACGACATCCGTGTGCCCGACAGCGAAGACGGCCTTGAAGCAAACCTAACACCGTTCGGCTGGTCCGTCGTCGGCGATTACTCCACGACTCAGAAACGCGGCGACTCAAGTTCAAAGTCTGTTTTCACATCACCGACCCAACTGCTGAAAACCTAAACGATACTCTGCAAAAGTTCTGGGAGATCGAAACTTCCGGAACAATCAAACAACGCCTTCTTCCCGCCAACGAAGAGAAAGCCTTACAGATACTCCAAGCGACTACAAAAAACATCGGTAACCGTTACGAAGCCGGACTTCCCTGGAAATCGTCCAATCCAGTCCTACCGAACAACTACGAGAACGCCCTCCAGCGATTCAAACGTCTGGAGAAGCATCTGCTAAAAGACAGTAACCTCCGAACTCAGTACCAAAAAAACAATTGCAGATTACCTTCAAGCTGGATACGCCGAAGTCGTGACCGAAGACAAAATTGACGAATTCCCGGGGAAAACGTGGTATTAATCGCATCATCCCGTATTACATCCGAACAAACCAGGCAAAATGCGCGTAGTTTTCGACGCGTCTGCCCAATTCCAAGGACGATCGCTGAACAGCGCCTTCCTGAAAAGTCCTGACTTCTTAACAAATCTAGTTGGAGTTTTCTTACGCTTCCGTGTCAATCCTGTCGCAGTTTCAGCCGACGTGGAAGAAATGTACTACCAAGTCAAAGTCCGCGAAGAGGATACCCAGGTAAAAAAATATCATGATAAATTATGATATATCATGATAAATTATGATATGTCATAATTTACCATGTTTATCATGATTAATCATGATTAATCATGATCTTTTACTGAATTATGTCAAAATCACAATTAATGATTAAGTAAACATATATAAATATTATTGGTAAAATTTTTATTTTAGATGAGGTTTTCGATCTTTTTTCATAGATTCCATTATAATTAATGAATAAAACCACCGAAATGATTTCACTTTACCAGACTTTTCTTTTAAATAATTGTACAACAACCATTTCAGATTCATGGAAATTCTATATTTTTATATTTTCTCCGTTTGGAATAGATTTATACTGTCTTAACACGTTAACGCTCTGCTGGTTTGATAAGTTTGAGTTACAAGTAAACTTATTAAATAAGTCAAGAAGAAGCGAGTGATTTCTCTTAGTGTCGTTTTTGTGCTCCTTTTTGATTCATACGAAGTATGAAAATACAGAATTCCAAACGTATGGCAAATCGTTTTTCTTATTGCTAAATAGTTTTATTTTATCATGATTATGTGATTTATTATGCTGTAAAGGTATCATGATTAATCATGATTAATCATAATATAATGATTTATAATGATTAATCATGATTAATCATGATGTCCAATTTATCATAATTAATCATGATTTATCATGATAAATTTTTATCTGGGTAAGGCTGCATTTCGTTTCCTTTAGAGGGAACCGGGATCTTCTACGCCTCCAAAAGTCTATCAAATGACAGTGCATGTTTTCGGCGCTGTCTCAAGTCCAGCCACCTGCATGTTCGCGCTTCAGCGAACGGCCAAGGATAATGAAGACGCTCATCCTGAAGCTGCACAAAAGGTCCTGTCAAATTTCTATGTGGACAACTATTTGGATTCGTTTGAAACCGAACAAGCCGCAACAGAAACTGCACGCGATATCACGAACCTGCTCTTAAAAGGTGGATTCCGTTTGACAAAATGGGTCTCCAACTCCCGCAATGTCTTGAAGAGCATTGCTCCGTCCGAGTGGGTTAGCCCTGCGTTGAACCTGACTGTCGAAGATTTACCCAAGGAACGCACGCTCGGAATCCTCTGGAACTGTCAAGAAGATGTCTTCGTTTTCGATCTTGGTTCAGCGGAGCCCGCTGAAACAAAACGCGGTATACTGAGTCAAATTGCAAGCATTTACGATCCTTTCGGATTTTTAGCTCCTTTAAGTCTGTACGTAAAAATCATACTCCAATCTTTGTGGCGCCAAGGGATCGACTGGGACGAAAAACTGCTAGCGAACCTCGTAAAGGATTGGAAAGAATGATACTCCTCGCTTCAATCATTGAAGAAAATTAAAATTCATCGATGTCTCCGACTCGAAGAGCGACCACTATCACAACAAATTCACGTTTTCGCCGTTGCCTCCGAAAATGGTTTTGAGGCAGTTGCTTACCTTCGTACGGAATATTCATCCAACAAGGTTCAGTTACGTTTCATCATGTCGAAGTCCCGCGTGGCACCAATCAAACCAACATCGATTCTAAGCCTCGAACTTTGCGCCGCCGTAATCGGAGCACGTTTAGCCTCAGCTATATGTTCGGAAATTGGTATTCCCCTCACCCAAGTTTACTTTTGGTCCGACTCGCAGACCACATTGCAATGGATCTACAGCACAACACGGAAATTCAAAGCCTTCGTGGGAAACCGGATCGGAGAGATCCTCGAGCTAACAAACGCACAACAATGGCGACACGTTCCCGGAAAGTTAAATCCAGCGGACGCCTGCAGCCGTGGTGCTTTTAGCGAACTCTTGGAACTACGAAGCTTGGCTCTCCGGACCAGCATTTCTTCACGAAGCCGACAGTGAATGGCCCGCTCAAGCCCACCATCCCTAACCGAACGACGAAGAAACCGTGGCAGATCCGTGGCTCGGCACTATAACCAATCTAACGCAAGACAATCCCGTGACGAAATTACTCGAAAGGAAGTCGCAATTCACCAAAGCCATGCGAATCATCGCGGATGTCCTTCGTTACGTCCGACGTCTCCGTCAAGCGATGAAGAAAGAGAAAGAAACCGAACACACCTACCTAACGGCGAGAGAAATACGTAACGCCACGAAAGTCAGTATCATAGCCGCTCAGCACGAGTTCTTCTCAAAGGATATTGACTCGATCAAGAAAACTGGGGCCACCTACAAAGAGTCGCCTATCATTAAGTTAAATCCCTATCTCGATAACGACCAAATTCTTCGAATCGGTGGACGACTACAAAATAGCCTCCTACCTCACGACGCGAAACACCCAATAACTCTCCCATCGAACAGTCGAATAACCGAGCTGATCGTCACCGAACTCCACGAGAACCTTGCGCATTCCTCGACAGAACGCACTCTCCACGAGTTAAGAAGCCACTACTGGCCCATTAAAGGGAGAAGCACTATTAAAAAGATCCTGAACCACAGTATGTACTGCAAAAAATGCAAGGCTAAACCGAATACACCATTCATGGCCAACTTACCTTCTGTTCGCGTGGAACCCTTCAGCCCTCCCTTTACGTTTACCGGGATTGATTTTTTCGGTCCACTATATGTCACCGTCAAACGTTCAACCGACAAAAGATGGGGCAGCTTGTTCACCTGTCTTACAACCAACACGTTCGCCAAGGAAAACTGACAGCGATGAGTAAGGTAGCCAGTCCGGCTGAAACTGACAAATCACCTTCAGTTAAGGCCACGGTGGAGCCTACTGTAGGCGTTTCTGCCGTCCAGAGATGGCACCTCGAGCGCCCTTGAATTTGCGTAGAATTCAGGAGCCACTTCTATTGTCAGGTTCGCCAGATGGCGAGGTAGACGAACGCGCGGGAATTCAAGCCTTGCACTACCTACAGTACACATGGGCTAACCGTACACAAACAAGCGTTGTTTTATTTCACTGTTAAATTTGCTTTGTTATTACCTTACTTTGTGCATCATTTGTAAAATATATATTTAAAAAAATAAAGAATTTCAACGAATTTCAAAAAAAAAGAAAAAAAGAAAACAATAATTAAACATATATATAAAATAAAAATATATAATTTTAAGATTCTAACATACAGTTTTGTAAGATTCTTCAACAGAGCTGCTTCTGATTACTGTAAATATGAATATAACTTAGAAACTGAGCTTCTTTACGAAATTTTGTCCATCTTTATGAGAAAAACGGCTATTCTGAAAATCATGATCCCTATTTTCTTGAAGGAGACTTTTTCGATGTCACCACACACGAGGTTTCTTAGAACGATACGTGATATACAGGTCTGGGAAGATGGACAGAGCTTTTTGGAGTTGTTTTGATCGAGGTCAAACTGTGTGAGTATTGAACGTGGAGACGTGGACATAACTTTTGGAACCAACGACTGTGAGAAGAATTATACACTTCTTTTTTAGATTCGATACCATCGTAGGCTTAACCTATTGACGGTCATATTTATTAATGCCTTCAGTTTTACATTTCTTTAAATAAAAGGGAAAATATTTACAAGCAAGAAAACATTTACAAGCAATAGGCTTCCTCCAAGAAATAAATGCAGCCATTTTCAGTAGCTTGACACATTTGAAAGGATAAGCAAAACTTCACTACCGAAAAGCCTTTGTAGATCACTTAGCTTTGCATGGAAAACCGCCCAAAAATGGACCCCGTATTGACAATAAGCAAATTGCTGGTGAAACCGAATTTGCTAGCAATCCTAGAGATTCTGAAAGTTGATTTGAAAGCTGCTCGCAAGAAAGTATATGGAAATGTATATCAAACGGAAAAATTTTATTTTCTATTTCAGCGTTTTTGTCACATACTTGACGAATTAAACAAATTTCAATACAAGACGCAAGAACATAATTCACAATATTTTACAAATTTTCTTCTGCAGACATGTTAGAGTTTGGAGGAGGCTCGGGATGGGTAATGGCAAGATTTTGAAACTGCTCATTAGGTGGTGAGACTTGAGTAGCAGATAAGAAAGGCTGGAGGAAAGGAGAGGATGTTAGGTTTGAGGGAAGGGGTGTTCCTGACGTGGAAAGATACGCTCCTACTTGTTCCACGCAATTCTGAAGCGCTTGCATACGTGTTCTAATTCTTTCACGACGACGTTGGGCCTGTGAGGCCGGTCGAACTCGGGATGAAACATGGCAGTAGGTATTGCGGGTATCTTGAATATGATCGTGTGCAGAGGAGCTCGGACGCTCTCCGTCACTGTGCGTTCTAGTATAGTTGACCAGCCCGCGTGTAGGCCTATGTTGCTCCTGACGACGCTGCCAGCCGTACGGTCTTTGCTGTCCTCGACCCCCGGTCAACGGCCGTCTCATGTCACATCCCCGGCGGTCCCCGGCATCCGCGGCTTGCAGCGCGAGATCCAAAACCCGAGCTTGGATTCTCGTGTGGTCAGCCATAGCGCGTTGCATTTCGCGATTCATCTCAATTAAAAAATGTTTGTCAGCTTGCATGTAGACATCTATCAACAGTTTTATTACAAGCAACTTACCTTTGTAGCGTAAAAAGTTAAACTTCACGGCAAGCTGCACACAACTATACAGTAACTATACTGACAAGGATATTGTACAGAAGACTGCTTACGAATGTCGTTTTTGACATTTTCCCTCCATTTTTAAGCAAAACTGTTATCCCAAGAGACGTTTTCATACAAGAAAATACAACTAGTTTGGAAATGTCAACCTTGTATTCCATTTCGCAAGGAGGTGAAAGGTTACGTATTACTAAGCCAAAAACACACATAGAAACTCCCGTCACCAAGAGAAAGTACTTCGCAAAGTAAGCGTTTTGCGATAAATTTTAAAACTTCCTGAAATAAGCTTATCATTTTCTCCAAAAATAAATCGAAGTGAAAACATGAGAAAGTCAATTCAGGAGCAGTGTTTCTGCATTACTAAGGAAACTAGCATTATTTATCAAACAAACGTGAGACTTTATACAAGTAGAAAGATCACTGCGAGTGTTATTTCTTATATTTGGCAACAATGGGCTCTCGAGTTAGGCGAATACGCAACCTGAAAAGACGGAAACGCCTTTTTCAAGTACAGAAGCAAACCAGTGCTTCTCCCTCATTGAAACCGCAAGAAAACGAGGTGAGCGACTTATCTTTGATACGCTCTTCAAGCGACACTGTAGCAGAGAATTATACCGCGTCACGAAGTCATTGTACTGATATTTCAAATGGTGTCGCAATTCCGAGCACAAGCTTCTCAAGTAGCATTGCTACTAGCAATGATGACGAACATTCTTTGCCAACTTTGAACATAGGTGTTTCCTTGTCCGTTTCTTCTTCCGCTAGAATGCATGGAGATAATAACTGTCAAGATAACAACTATGGTAGTTTCTCTCCGACGCTTTGGCATATCGGTAGGACAAATGACCAAGCCGAAATAGCAGCTACTCCGCTGAACACTGAACGTGCTGTTTACAGGCAACCAGAACTCAAGCGAGAGGTGCAAGGACGAAGAATTTGTGACTTGGCCTATGTAATTATACGAACATTAGAGGTTTTCATACCTCACTACGAAGTCTGCAGGAGTAGTTTGAGGTTGAAGAAGAAGATTCAAAATGGCTTCCTTACGTCACTTTCATTTCATTGCCTTAAATGCGGTTACGAAGGTACAATTGACTCTGAAGCATTAGGGCATGACAAGACCCGAAAAAAAATATTAGAAAATCGTTACAGGCATCTAGCGTTAGGGTCAAAGGAAAAAATCGCATTTCTTTAAATACTCTCGCGGCCTGGGCTATGATGTCCATTGGCGCAGGTCACAACCACCTCGAGGAAATTATGTCAATTTTCAGTATCCCGTGTATGGATAAGAAAACTTACCTACATCACGAGACAGTTGTTGGTGAGATTTGGCGTATGGGGGCAACAAAAGAAATGGAGAACGGTCTACTGCAGGAAAAGGAAGCTGCGATTGCAGCAGGGAACGTTGACGACGATGGGACCCCACGAATAACCGTCATAGGTGATGGTGGATGGTCCCAGCGAAGTCATGGTACCCGATATACTGCTAAATCTGGGGTCGGGGTCCTTATTGGAAAGCACACTAACAAAGTGTTGTACATGGGGGTGCGAAATAAGTTCTGTTCAATCTGCAACCGTGCTGCAAGAGCTAACGAAGTCCCGCGCCCTCATATTTGTTTTAAGAACTGGGATGGTCCGTCTACAGCAATGGAGACGGACATACTCTCGAAAGGGTTTAGAGAATGCGAAATGAAGTACGGTGTTCGTTTTTCGCACTACATTGGTGATGGTGATTCTTCCACCTAGAACCAAATTCTCTCTACCACACCCAAAACACGGAAATTGCCTAAAAAGCTTGAATGCGCAAACCACATAACTAAAAATTTTACATCAAAGTTGTATAAGGATAAGAAAAAGAGCCAGGCGCATCGTAAGGTCTTGACCACCCCAAATATTGCAAATCTAACGCGCGGGGTTCGAGGCGCCATAAAAAGAAATGCAATTGATGGCGGCACTGCAGCGGACCTTTGTCGAGCTCTGGACAATGTGCCACGCCATTATATACTTGGCGACCATACTTTCTGCGAAAAACCTGAGCACGGTGAAAAAGGGTGCAAGCACGCTGGAAAGAAGCTAAGGACTTCGGTTGCAGACTATGTCTACAAGGACATCTGCAAAGCACTTGATTTTGTTAAACGGAAAGCTCAGAACCTGCTTTCGGAGGTTACAACAAACTCCGCTGAGCGATTTATGTCAATTCTTGTAAAACTCCTTGGAGGAAAACAGTTTTTGCGTTCCCAGAGAGGGTCGTATGGCTACAGAGCTGCGGGAGCAGTTTTGGTATACCATTCAGGGCGAGGGGTTCACGCTAGTTTACTTAGAAAGTACGGACAAGCAGTGGCGTAACTAGAATTACGCACAGTACGCACGTGCGTACCAAAATTTTCCAAATTAAGGGCGCCAAACTAACTTTAGGGCGCTAAATTTGTAGTAGGGCGGGAACTCATAATATGACTAAAATTGACATTAGAGCCACAAAAGAGTCTAGTTATCTTGTATAAAAAAGCATAGGGCGCTAGACCAAGCTTGT
>JAHZNP010000876.1:0-33605 GCA_020615345.1 Triops cancriformis
AGTTAGTGCAAGGAAACTCACGATTTTGTAAAAATGATTATTCACAACAAGAAAAGGCAATGCAAATGGCTGAGTCCAAATCGTACTAAATCATCCCTTTGGAGTTTAAAATCTCGTGCAAAAAAAGGACAGCGATTTTAGAACAAATCTTTGGAGGAGTTATTCTCCAACTTGTCAGCTACATAAAAGTAATTTTTATTTTACTTTTAGACACACATTATGAGTGCTACAACGAAATAATCAGGACCCGTTTCTTACAAAAAGTGCCAAAAATTCAGTTTTTATTTATTTTTTCAAAAACGGTTCAATATTTTTCGACGAAAATTTCCTCATGAAAGCTTCGTCATATTCACTAAGTGTACAATTTTTTTCAGGTCCAAATCTGTCGTAGTTCATTAGTAATGATTTTTATACGGTTTGTCCCACGTGTAAACTGTCCCATCCCTCCTCTAGGTCATCTCAGTGTTCAGGAGGTAAAACACTCTTTGGGCGATGGCAAAGTCGAGGAAAGTTGCATTTAGAATTGATTGATCATAGGGTGCTAAATAGTTACCCACGACAAGCAAACGTTACAAGGGTTAATTTCAAAACATTTTTTAACCGATTGCGGGAAAGTTTATTGGCAATATCGTGCCGGAACCGTACCCGAGCACGAGTGATCTCTACATTTTTCAAACGGCTGTAAAATTCTTCCACTAGTGTAAAATCTTAAAACATAAAAAAGATTTAGTAAGAAAAACTATCTTATATATACACATTCAAACTTCCCGCTACATTTTTGTCGGCCGAACTTTCCTTTCCTAAGGCGAATTTTATTGTGAACTGAACGGGACAACGGGGTTCCCGTTCTGGATGAACCTTCGTTTTATTGTGTACCTAGTCGGCTGGATTTGCATTTTCTCGTGTACGGCTTAACCAGATGGCTTCCCGCCCTTGGTTTTAGTTCTACTCAGCCCAAAAGCACAGTAGTATAGGGAGAGACGAAGTAAGTCCGCCCACTGCCTTTTGTTTGTAAACAAACTTGCTCTGTGAATAATTTGCGTTTGAGTTTTTTCGTTTAATTTCTGTTATACAGTAAATTTCGTTGTGTTTTAATTTCTATTGATGTTTCTTGTATCTTGAATTATTTGGTTTGCATAAGAGAATTGTTTTACAGTAGTAATGTAGCTCTTTTCAGGATGTGTGCTTTGTACTGGAATCAAATAATACAATGTATTCTAAATTATGAAATGGTTTCTAATTGGTTCTTCGGTTTCTAAGCTACACAGTAGTTGGCTTACCTTTAAAAAATGTAGCAGTATTTTCGGAAATTCAAATGTCATGACAGCAATTTATGTATTGAGGAAAAATTACGTAAGGAGTGTTTAAATAAGGAATTACGTAGATCTCAGGTAAGGAATGTAAACGGAACCACATAAAGGGAAAAAGTAATTTGATATTATTTACGGTATGACATTTGAGTTTTAAAATGTACTAATTTCAAATAATTCGTCCCGCGCTACATTCCTCTGATTACTTATAAAGTGAGCAGTAAATAGGAACGAGGAAGAGCATAGTAATTTACCAAACGTTTTGCAATCTGTAATTTCTTGTCTTCGCGCCTTTCATTCTGTCAGGTGGTTTGAAAATCATAAAGAGAACGGCTATTTTATAATGAACGGTAGGTACAACTAAAGAGTTGTACTCCTAGTTCTACTTTTGGTCATTTTCTCGTCAACTGGGAAATCCGTAATGCGAAACTGGTGAACGGGCCAGTTCACAATAAAATTCGCCTCCAGTGTGGCACATTGGTCCGCTGTCTTCATGTCTTTTGTCCGCTGTCTGGCCTTTTTTGTCTGCTAGTGGGAACCGACCATAAGCGCTCCCTTTGCTAGGGATAAGAGGTCTTAAAGGGTCTCAGAGGCCACAAAATGCGAACACACGCACACACCGCAAGTTCAGGTCCGCAGAAACTCGCGGGAAAGTTAGTTAGTTAGTTAATTTTACAGACAGCCGGCATCGCTTTTGCCATGCATCGCCGTCTTCGGCAGTCTATTTCTCCTACCTATATTCTATTACTATTAATCCTTTCGTTTCCAAGCACCGTGGAGTGATCCGGATTACACGTACAAAGTATACCAGTTGTATCGCGGGAAAGTTTGCGCAGAAAATCGTGGTGTGTACGGCCGCCTTAACGCAAAGAAGCTAGGTCTGGCTTTCATGTGTTTTGCCTCCGCAGACGGAGACATACTTTTTTCTGTTATTCATAAAAGATATTCGCATACACACAAGTCGAGGACTAGGTTTGAAATACCATTTAGGGCTTTCTACATAATAAAATCATCCGGTTGATAGTTAATTATGCTGCTTTGTCTAAGTAAACCATATATCACAATATAAAGGTTACACAGTAGGATGACAGGGGTATGTCCCAATGTAAAGGTTTTGCTGCAACTTTCTCAGTCTCAGGAGGATATAGTGGGTACACGCGAAGATAGGAAGATATGGATTCATACACTTGCTCACTGTACCCACAAGTCGGCATTCCTAATCTACTAGTAAAAAGTTTCACAAAGGGACCACAATATTTCAAAAAAGGGCACCATTTCTCCCTTGACCATTTCCCTGAGCTTTCTTCTAATGAAACAAAAATCAAATAAATACGGTGTTCTCACATCAACTCTTTTACTCGTGCTTCCGTGCATTGTATTACAAATTTGACGACACCTCACTTGCAATTCCTTTCTTTTTAAGCAAATTTTCCCCATTTGTCTGAGCACGACGCTGTAATATGTCTTTTTAAGACGAAATACAGATTCTCAAATCATCTTCAAGTAATTAATTTTTACCTCACGTATTTACGTATTTACGTTGTGCTTGATACAGCTAATTAGCCCATTTTTAAGGCCTGAATAAATTAATTTAAATTAAGCGCTTTGTAAACTGTCGTGACGCTTTTTGTACGGCAGTAGGTTTGCGAATGTATCCTTTGCTATTCTGTCCTTCTACCTGGATGTACTCTAGGGACAGAGAAAGTTGCTGCATACCTTTACATTGGGAGATTTTCTTTGTCCTTAAAGTTTCTCTCATAACAAACCATGTCAGTCAGTGAAACAGGGTGTACTAACTACGTGCTTATCAAACTGACACAAAAACTTTTACAGTAATGCATTACAAACATGTATTCTATCGAGCAGTAAGATTCTCCAAAACTTCATAGTTTCACATATATACTCGTATTGTAATATTTGACGCACATTTTTTATTTTTAGGTTTCTTAAAACTCATTGTAATACTTGTAATCCGGAGACACGAACTATTTTGAATACGAGCAACGAAGTTTTAATAAAATGCATAGTTGTTATCGTGAAGAGGGTTCAGAGACAATCTGGTCAGAATAAAATGGCACTGTACACTTACCAAATTGTCGCTATCAGAATTATTAAGGAAAGTTGTAAAATAACATATACAAATAATATTACTGCAGAACGGTCAGACAGAAGTCAATAACACAAGAGTTGTGATTAACTAGTACACATTTGGTAAAATTACCACAACATTTTGCTTTTTTATTAACTGTTCATATCGGAAATATTGGTCTTTAGTTTTACCCTTACAATTGCTGTAAAATAAAAAAAGCAAACACATGCAATAATACAACAAACTTACCTTACGATAGCCTACAAGGAAATATTAGCTGGATTGCATTAAAATAGTTGTAAAATCATTTATAACTTTGCAATTATTATTGCAGTGTAGCGTGCCTAAACCCTTCCAAAACCAAACACTAGTTGGGGTTAAACCACGTTAGCTATTATAATTTTAAAAAATAAACAATAAAGACCTGAAAATTAAACTCCCTAATTTTGTAATGCAAAAACTATAAAAACGTAACAGAAAATTACAGCTTTGATGTCTGCAATCTTGTAATATTGTCCCCCGAAACACGTACAGCAGAACGATTGTTTACCAGATCACAATCAACTTTTAAACATCAATTATACCAGTTTCAACTGTGTATCACCCGCGACCAATTATGTACCAGTGATTCTTGCTTGAGAATTAAGTTGAAGGACGCGGCGTTATTCGGAAAGATAGATTTCTATGCGGTCGGTTTATTAGCTGTGATACACAGTCTAGCTCTCCTCCCTCCCATTCGAAGTGAAAATGTTGCATCATCTAACAGACAAACGCAAAGTTCATTATGTATGCGAAATGCAGTTTCATTGTCTATGTGTACAGTACTCGTAAAAAAATCGGGCCCAGCAAACTTCCCTATCCTACCGCCCCGGCAGTTGCGCGAGCGGTGTCCCAACTTTTTCGCCTTTCGAACGTTTTTGACCCGCAAGTCTTCCTCCCAAGTGGAGTGGGACGTTAGCAAAGGGCGGTTTGTTTGGCCCGTTTTTTTTGCCGAGTACTGTACAGTACTCGTAATAAAAAACGACCCAAACAAACCATCCTACTGCTAACGGCCCAAGCCACTGTGAGGAAGCCTCGTTGCGGGTCAAAAACGTTCGAAAGACGGAAAAGAGGGACACCGCTCGCGCAACTGCCGGGCTGTTAGGCACCCGACGGTTTGTTTGGGTCGTTTTTTATGACGAATACTGTACAGTAGGCTACTCGTAAAAAAACCTCCTATTACTATAAAGTACCGAAAATAATAATAAATTATAATTAAAAGGCATCGTGGAAGCCATACAAAAGGGATTCAAGTATGTTTTACATCCATAATTCTACTGATGACTTTTGTATGGCTTCCAAAACGGCTTTTGATTATAATTATATACAATATTTTTATATATTTAGTCACGTGAAGTCTCTCAGGCAAATGGGAAAAAAATTATGGTAGTTTTTTATATCTTATATAGTACGAAAAAAAAATAGAATTCCTGTCAAATTTCAAGAAAAGGCAAAAGAATTATCGGGCCTGTCCGGGAATTGAACCCGGGACCTCTCGCACCCGAAGCGAGAATCATACCCCTAGACCAACAGGCCACGTAATACAGTTTGCCGACTTTAGTATATTAATTGCAGGCTAATGAACAATCACTTACTCTGGCTGTCAGAATATACAAATTCTGCTCTGCAAATCGGCGAGCAATGCAAGCTCGCGGCCCATGTCCGAAAGGGAGAACTAAATAAGGATGAGGATTTTCTACCAAGGGGTGTCCTTTAATCCACCGTTCGGGTATAAAACAATTCGGTTCTTTAAAATTTTCAGGCAGTCGGCATGCGACTTGATTTTGGGTCACAGCAATTGTCTAAGATTTTACGAATATTAGAGAGTATTACAGTAAATTCGTAAATGTGTTTCATATGTCTAATTTGAAACTTACTCCTTGAGGAACACGATACCCAGAAAATTCTGCATCCTCCTGTAATAGGCGGCCGACTCCAATCGAAATGGGATTTAATCTTAGAGATTCCTTGACCACTGATTTTAAATATATACATTTGTTTAAGTAAGCGACATTAATCGAAGGTGATTCGTTCAACAACTGCTGAACTTCTCGATACAGTAGCTCTTGTTTTTCAGGGTTTTTGGACAGATGGTACAGAATGAATGCCATACTATAAGAGCTCTAGACCAGGGTGGGAAAATAAAAGAATAAAAGTATTTCGAAAGAAAAAACATTGGGCCCGTCCGGGATTTGAACCCGGGACCTCTCGCACCCAAAGCGAGAATCATACCCCTAGACCAACGGGCCGATATCACAATCGTATAATTAAAGCTTCAAATATGGCTTACTGTGTCTATTCCCGCTAAAAGCATGTCACTAACCATCGTAATAACGTCTTTTCTGTCTAAAGTAGGATTTGTGAGGTAAGATTCGAGTAACGTTTTCTCTTTTTGGGAACATGAACTCTTGTTGTCCAATTCTTTTTCTTTTTGAGTCACGTACTCCTCAGCCACCCTATAAGACAATGCAAATAACATGATGAAAATGACCAACATTTACAAACCAATCTTACAATTCGAAATATTCTTGTGCTTTCTTGAGTTTGGTGAAACTTGGTGTGTCGAACCATTTCCAGAGTTGAAAGCCATTATCTAAGCGTAGAATTTGGTTATTAGTGTCATTGGCAGCTTTAATAAGACGCAAAGGACGCGAATCTGGCGCCAAATTTGCTTCTAGGGCTCCGAGGGACGTGTCGAAGGTCACAAGACCAGTAACTATACCATGAAGGTCATCCTTTAATACAAGTATGCAATTCCAAAATAAGGGTCTTACGCTCTATAAACACCAGCGAGAGTTCATGAAGGAAATCGCTGGGGACTTTGTTTTCTTGCGTCAAATTACGTATCCTGGTGACAAAAGTGCACGCAGTTTTGTCCACCTCTGTTATATACAAACGTACTTTGGCCGGGGAGCTAATAGGCTTTTGAAGAGAAGAACGAAGTTTGTACCATTCTTCCCCATTTCTACAACAACAATGTGAAGAATTCATGTGGCTCGTTGGTCTAGGGGTATGATTCTCGCTTAGGGTGCGAGAGGTCCCGGGTTCAAATCCCGGACGAGCCCAGAATTTTTTTATGCTATTAGTATCATTTGGCTTATAAACTTTTGAAATATTACTTTCGCGAAAAAATGTCAAAAGATTACAAAAATGCGAAATATTGGACCAATAGTAAAAAAAGCAGCGGAAAATAACAATCAAATAATACCAATAAACATATAAATTCATGTTAATGTGAAGCGTCGATAACGAAATTGGACAGGAGTGGCTCATCGTAGTCTACATGTGGCAACAAGATATTTTTTAAAACCTATTACAGTCTATTTGCTTTTTCCTCCAAGTTGTTAAAAATCGCAAACAGTAAATATTTAAAAAAGGAGCAGTATTTTTACTAACGCAATGAAGCAAACTTACGTCGGAAGTAATCCTCCTGTGTTATAGATTGATTTCTTTCTTTTGCGGTAAAATTCCAACGCCATGTGAGATCTTCTTGATGGGTATTTTCCTTCGATACGGTACAGCTGCTCAATATCTTCAGGTTTAAACAAAAGCAATAAGTTCACATTTGGGACTATTTCTTCCCTAACAATAGGCCCGTATTGCTGATACTTCTTAAATCCCGTCCTATGCAAATGATTAAAGGAGTATTCACCTAGACCAGAAGGCTTTCATGATACATTTTCCGGAGGAACATACTTTTTTGAATACCAAAATATGGAAAATAGCGCCAAATGTTTCCAAATATGGGCAAAGATTTCGGTCCAGGGATTTCTCGAAAAGGACGTAAGTTGGAACCACTACTTGCGTGAGCGTACCGAACTGCTGTACATGAGCCACGTGCCAGCTTCCAAGAAAACCATGCCATTTCCACTGCGTTTCGAGACAGAATCCTTGCATGAACTACCACTGAAAAAGCAGGAACCATGAGACAACCGAAGTAGTTGTTTAGCCTTGCCAAGGTCAAGTCCACGCATAGTTGGTTCTAGCAAAACCCCTCCGGATATCCTCAGCTTTACCTGATATCCCGGACAAATGAGGGGGAGCAATCACGATTGGCCACAAAATGAACACCACCCATCATTAGTATACTCAGTTCCCCTAGGGAAAGCTACCTGTGTATTCCAAGCAATCTTTGCATGTTGCAGTTTCTACCGAATACGCACGAAGTGTTACGAATTGTTAACCCACGACAAAAACAAAGCGATTCAAAGTTCTAGTTGTATTTTTCAGATAAATATATAAAGGGCTGAGTATTATCTTTACAAGTCATGAATTATAGCTCACGAATTATGACAAGGTAGCAAGAAATGATATGGAGCAACCGTGCGGAATAAATCACCCGAGTGTGAGATTTTGGTAACCGAACAACAATTTTTTTACGTGGCCGGCAATTTATCTTTTGCATTTCTTGCAAACATCGTTATCCAAACACGTTCATCTCTCTTATCTTGTCACCTATCCATAAAAATTCAAAAATAAGTAAAATAATTATTTGCATAAGTAATAAATATACCAAGTATCCGCATTTTCCGGCTGAACAATTTTTGATTCCTGAGAATAAGAGGCGAATTACGGAGCTCGGACTGTTCCAAAACTTTTCTCTCAAACTGGCCTACAATCAAATCGATAAATAAACAAATTGTGATTTTCACTCAATAGACGGGGACAGGGATTACTTGAAATTACAGGCCCGTCTTTTAGCCGCGCCTCAATGAACAACGTAAACATGGCCGTTTCTGTGAACCATTCCAAGAACAATTGAACACTTTTGGACGGGTGTGACGCAATGAAATCATCTTTCTAAATTCCACAAGAAAATAATTGTTTTTCATACACTTCAAGGTCACTGACAGTTTTACCTTAAAGACCTTCTCGCCCTTTTCGATAGCTATATGACTCTGATAATGGCCGCAAAGTTCTACGAACACGTACAGAAAGGTTTGAGAAAGTAAAGCATTCCGGGCGGGTTCGCCAGCCATACACAACGAAGGCACTGAGGCAAGTGCGGCTTTGAGAGCCTGTGATAATCTGCGTGGTAATAACGTCGATTCATCACCGACACAACGAAGGATACGCCCACTATCCAAATCTACTAGCATTCCCTGTAAAACCAGATCATTTATTTCTTCAAAATTACAAGTTTCAAACCCTTTTACCTGATCAGGTTCCAGGACCTCCCAGTCTTTGATACTGCAACGTAAAACACCCAAAATATAAGGCGTAGGCGCCGAGGTTACTTCAAACATCGACGACGGCAAAACAGGTACTAAAGTATGGTACCACATAAAAGGATTGATCATGGACAACAATCCTTGGACGCACCCCGTCACAACACTAAAAGCAAAGCACGCAAAATATAACTGTACCTTTACAACTGATTACTATCCATTTACCTTAGTCGATCACTGACAAGAACAAGCTTTCGCTCTAATAAAAGCGTGCCCAGTACATGTACCAATGTACTACTGTCTAAATGCGTGAAGAGCAAATCCAGATCCGATTCTTCCAAACCTGTGTCGATAACTCGTTTGATCACTATAGGACTATGGCATAATGCAGGAGGTAATTCAAATTTTATGAACCCTCCTGGCTGAGGAAAACTCTGCACGTGGAGTGATTCCAATAAAGTTTTAAATGACGTATCAGCAAGACCATGGCACGACGTGAGCTCAGTTATGACCTACAGCAATGAAACAACAGATCGAACATTAATACCATCGAACATAATACATGGGTTATTAATTCAAACTAAACTAACAAAGACAGACATGTGAGGGTAATAGAAGTGATTTTTTTTTAGTTCAAATCGCAAAGTTTCGGAGTTACCCTGCCTGCGAGGGGCGGAAGCCCAAGCGAGCTGGACAAGTTAAATTTAGCAAAAACAAAATAAAATGAGATTGTCATACGATCGATTACAAAGTACGGCAAATTCGCATAATACCTTGGAATAAAGGGCCGGTGCTCGGTGTCTGGAAACAAGACAATAAGCAATTGGAATGACAGTGTGGCTTCCTTCGGGAACTATTCGCTTGCAATACGCCCAGTGACGCCTGCCTTTGTGATCTGTTAGGACTAGGGTATACGGCTGTGAAGAGTTAAACGGAGGAGGCCACTGAGCCGAGTCAGGAAAGCAAAGTTCTTCAATGCCAAGAGGAACAGTAGCCTGTTTTCCGCCCACGAAAACGAGTAACACAAAGAAAGAACGATTAGACGCTTGAGAGGCAGTCAAGAATTTAACTTGCCTCAGTGGGGTAGCGGCTTTTGATGTAAGGTAAATGGACTTTTAAATCACGATCGTAATACAATCCCATGACGAGAAAGACTTCGAAAAGTCTTCCGGTGACATCCAAGGAAAATTTTCGTCCGACCCTCCGTTCCAAATCGCAGACGTTGCTTGACACACGTCGCACATAAATCTTACGATCTTCCACCATCCGCGTTCTACAAACGATCCAGACGAAGAAAGCAAGTTTTATAAGCAGAGTTAGTATAAGGTTAAGGACAATGGTACAATTATCTTGACTACCTTTCAACATCGTCGTTATCACTCTCCGTAACATCACTTCCGCTGTCTGCAGGAGTACCGGCTACTGCCAAATCCACGGATGACAGGTTTCGTTCGCGTTCGTCGTTTTCCACAATGGAAGTGCTCTACACCATACAAACGTAACCGTTTTTTAATAGAAATTCCACCTCACGAAAGTTACTAACGCAAGTACAAAACATCCTGACACATTCGCCCTGCTAGCTTCCCACAACTTCCCTCAAATCTCAATTATTCATACGCGGACAACCGAAACGCTTTCTCACGTTTAAGTCATAGCTGGAAAACGAAGCGCAGATAACAAGAAAAACGCTCAAACACGTCAACTCCACACGATTAATAAGTTAAAAAATAAATAAAAAATAAAAAAATCAAGGCACAGTAGGGAAAAAATTCCATACCATATAATGTAACGCCCCTGGACTGCGTCCTAAGGTTCGTTGAACACCTTGGCGCAAAATTGGCTCAGAATAAATATGTTCCGCACTCATGGATCTCCTTCCATCCGAGAACGTCATATTACTCTTCTTGGGAGTGCTGAGATAGCTATCGGAATGTTTTCTCCCCGACAATGACGTCTGCAGAGTTGAAGCTGCCGACGACGTCACGTCTGTGGCTACTTGCCGATTGATCGACAAACTAGACCTTGATGCTCCTTTGGCTATCGGTTTGAAGCACACACTTTCATGGCTACCTGTTTTGGCATCTTTCCACATCTTCAAGTTGGTCAGAGGTAAAACTGAGGCAGATAGCCGCTTAATCGTCGCCGTCTTGGGCGGCGAACTAGACTTGGGTCGTTTCTCAAGTTCCGCGGTGGTCATTTTATCCTCCTCCGCTAAGAGACTAAATTGGTTCCACCGCACTGGGTTTGAAACCCGACTCGTGTAAGGTTTGGTACATGAATAGTCTAAATCATCCTCATCTAAAGATCGCGGCGACGAAATATTCCTATCGTCCTGCTGTGGCGGAATACAAGTCGAAAATGGCCGCACTGGCACTTGAGGTTTGATAACTGCCACTTGTTTCCGACGCGTAACGTGCGCTCCAAAACCACGATCTAAGACACTCGAGGAATCTGGCAGCAAATGCCCACCTGCAGTCGTTAGGTTCGTTACGGCGTATGGTGCAGCTTCGTTAGTATGTTCGGCACCGCTCGCCATGTCGCTCTTCTTCCGACGCGGTGACAAGGACGGTTCTGTCTTGGACCGTATCAAAACAAACGGTTCCGGTGACACTGAATCGCTTCTCTTGCCAGACGTCGCACATTCCGTTTGCACAGGAAGGCGATTTTTCCCCCTCTTAGTTCTCAGGGGTTTTTCAGGTTGACAAGATTGGTTATCTGGAATTTCCGTTTTCTCCTGTTTTAGTCCGGAATAAACATCATGGAGGAAAGTCCGTGGTGGCTTCTGGGGTGGCGGACCAGGGGGCAAGGGTGACCGCAGAACCTCGAGTAGAGGGTCGCCCGGTGACGGGTCCGAAATAGGAATTTCCCTGGGCTGAGAGTTTTCCTCGTCTCCCGTACAGGATTCGCGAACCTCAACTGAAGGAGACGACCGGGAAGATTTGGCCAAGCAGGCGGGTTTGGCGGTGATGGGCGGTTTGCGCCTGAGACTAATTTTTTTCACAGGTTGGGAGTTGTTCGATTCGGTTACATTCGTTGTGTTGATCAGAGAACTGTCGACTGGTTCACTGGTGTTTTCACGGGGGGATTTCTTGTCTTGTCGAAAGGCCGGGCTGCGTTTGATGCTGACCCGGGTTTGAGCGTTGAAAAGCGATTCTCGACTGGAAACTGAATGGAGGAATGATGAGTTGTTCTTTGGAGCGTTGTCCTTGGGACTTTCTTCTTCATCTCCCGTTGTCGCGCTGACAGAAGATTTTGATAAGAGAGCATCATCTTTGACTTTCGAATGCAAAAAGGAGGAGCGAAGTGGTGTATGGATGGCCTTGAGGACAGAAAGATCCTTGCGCACGGAAGTAGTATGTAAATCATAATTTGTTTTCTTAGATTCGAAGATTTCGCGAATACTTTGAACGTGAATGGAAGATGGTCGGTTATCCCCAGAGTTGTCCATGGCAAAATAAGCTGAGAAGCTGCAGTTGCAGAAGGGTCAGAAGTGAACTGGACCGGGGAAAACCCATGCCTGTATATGGAAAGCAAATACGTAAGACTAATTTCACTGCTTTTCATTACTTTGGCAACAAAACAATAACAAGCTACGCAAGCCAATAAATGAGAAAGTGAAAGTGCATACGTGATTCGTTGACAAACAAAGGTTAACTTAAATGTCCGTTATTTACATTTCAACTGAATAAGCTGAATTTATATATTAAAATAATAATAATTAATTTAACGAAAAATACAGCACATTTGAAAACTTCTTAGTAAATACGAACAGGCAATCTTTACCCAATATCACGCTGTTTTATTGTCCACAAGGGCGATACCGGTCGACTTCAAGAGTTACTTGAATAAAGAACTGCGTGTAGCACATTAAACGACATGAAAATAAAAAGATACGATTTTGCGCGACCCTTCAACTTACCCTGTCCAAACCAGACTGACGAATCGATTACTTTTCGAAAAGGTTAAAGCGGGGAAAAGTATCGGAATGACAACGATCGATATGATACGATTATCAGCTGTTGTTTGTTGTGGAATGGTTGCCGAGGGCCTTATTTTGCGAAGAAAATACGAAATTGTTGAACTTTTGGCGCAAAGTTCAAATATTAAATAATCTCACAATGGCAGTCTATTTAAGTCAAATAATAATAAAGTTCTATTATACAGTCACCCTTCTTTATTCAGGTACCAAAGTTCGCATCGCATCTTGATGTATCTCATACTTTTGTTATTATTCTTAGTGCTTGGACATGATATTGTGGGTGATGTTTTGAATTGGGATAAATCCTCCAAAAATGATTACGAAGCAGGTGATTCTGGTAGGCGTCATTGTTTTTCCGATATTTGGCTGTAACTACAAGTTTTTCGTTGCATAGGTATCCCTACCATAAATTACAAGCTCTCAATTTTTCCGGAACCCGAGCGGTCAACTTATATGCTCGTACGCAGAGTAGAAGAAACGTTGAATCTGTCTTGTCAAGTAGTTCGTGATGGTGAAGGTCCGAATATGAAGTTTCGGCTAGAATGGCGTCTACCTGTGCAAGTTAACAATAGGTTCAGCAATAAGAGTTTTCTATGACAAAAAAGTTATTAAACAATTTCCTTCTCTTGTTCTAGAATTAATCGTATGAACATAAGTGTCCCTGGTGAACTAACATTAGTCATTAAAAATTTGCAAGAAAGTGACGCTGGACCGTATGAATGCGTAGCGTTAAGCGAAGACCATTACCTCCGGAAAAAGGTCTATGTTCGCATTCGACCAAGTAAATGAGAGAGCCTTCAAATTCTGTAGATAAAACAAAGTATGCCTCTGGTTGTAGAAAAGGGAATCGGACCCTGTGGTGAAAATCAGTTCCAGTGCTCAACCCAAAGATGCATCAGTCGCAGGTACATTTGCGACGGCATTGACGATTGTCAAGGGGGAGCTGATGACGAAAATCCCATACTATGCGGTAAACAGGAAATTGTTTGCGAGTTAATTATAAAGAAGAAGTCTATTCGATTAGGTGGTCCGGCTTGTGACGGTAAACTCTTTTGCGATGATGGACGGTGTATGTCCTCTCGTCATTGTTGCGACAAGTACTCGGATCCTAATTGTACTAGGGGTTACCAAAACCCCTGCTGCGAAAAATTTTTTAGAAGTAATTATTCTTTCAAATGAAGGGGTAATCTTTTCTGATTTGTCGAGAAATGTGACCATTTTACTGTTAAAGCATAGATAAGTATTACGGTACAGTAGACTATATCTAACGTAAGAGATACAGCTTTAAAACAACTCGTTGCTACAGTTTGCCTTTTAGCCAATCTACATGAGATCGTAGAACAGCGGAAGTAATCGTATAAAAGAAGAAAAAACTTGTTCCGCTTGTTCCGCATATTTTCGTGTAGTAAAACATGAATAGTGTAAAATTGAAGACGATTAAATTCAGATGAAAGCTTTCATTGTTTCAGAAAGCTGCTGTTTTTAGTGATGATTCTTTTTATCAAGCACAGTCAGTTCGGTTTATATGAAAAGCCTTTCGAATCCATAATTCGTGGTTATAAGGGGAAATTTGGATTAGACAATTAAACGCCCATTTTCCCGGAGTTTTACTACTTGATTTCTTGACAAACGGCATACGTAAAATATCAGTTAAGGGAGGTATCCTACAGTTCCATTTTTTCCGAGCCAACATTGGATCATGTGAACATCCGAACAACTTTCAAGATTATATATTTTGACACGCCGTTCTCCTAAGTTATTCGTGAAACCGTGGCACAACACATTTAGAAGTCGATAGTTGGGTTACGTTGGATTCACCAAGTCGACTAGAGTTTCGCCCGGTCCTAGTTATAAATGAGAGTATTCCTAGTTTAGCTTTCAAGCACAATGTGTCCTACAGTGGAAATAGCGTAATTTTTTAAGTTCTTCTATCGTTATTTATTTGGAATTCATTATAGCTGAAATTCTCGGGTATTTATTTTATATTTACATTCCAAAATGTGACTTTTACGTGACAAAACTTTAAGAAGTTAAATTTTAAAGTAATGTGCTTTCACATATGTAACCTGCTAAAACGTTTAAACTAATCAGTAGAAGGTAACTAGAATTATAGTAGAATTATATCGTATTCGAATAACATAATTATACTTGAATTATATCGCATTCATGTAAGTAGAATTATACTTCATAGAATATAAGCAAATCGGCAAATCAGTAAACAAAGCTGGCAGTGTAAAAAGTTCTACGATTGCACCAGAAACATAACAGTACGTGTTTAAGTATAAATAGTGCTACTAGTCTTCAATTTCAGATATTTCGTAATTTATTTTGACGGTAGTAAACCATATTAGAAAAATACAACAGCGGTATTAAAAAGCCAAGAAAAAATGAGTAGCTCTAGTAATTGCTATTTTGCACTACAGGTCTCAGTCATGATATTCCGTTACATACTCAACAGCATTACAACGACATCGGTTTTCTCCAGTCAACCATGTATACTATTGTAGGTAAGCCGTATAGCCATGGAGAAATCTTTCGAATTTTTCACCATTTATGAATTATGTAAATTAATCCTCTTTAATGTGTAGGGTGCGCGATCGCCTTTGTGCTTATCGTAACCATCACCGTAGTGGCGATATGTAGAGTTCACATGAAACGCTCTCATTTTGTAGCAATGGCCAGCGCCTGCCGCGCAAGTCGGACTCATCCATTGTCTCGGACGGGTCCGCCAACGTGGACTGACTTGGACGCGTACCTGTCCGCCACCAGCGACTTTTATCGACATGGACAAGGCAACCGTGCACCTTTGGCGGATGAAAACAACAGTGCATTGCTTGTCACTTATAATATCAACAACGGCGTGCAATTCGTAGGCCGCCCAGTGGATCCCCCTCCATATTGTGAAGCGGTCAATGCCCCCCGCAGAGAAGAACCACCTCCTCCGTACGCATCCCGAGATAATTTGCATACGCTTTCGGGTCCCACTGCATCTCACCCGCGCTACTCACAACCGACTTCCGCTTTTTCGACTATCATTTCTTTGCTTTCGGGCGGTGGCAATGGCGGAGGCGCCAACCGACATCCTCCGTCTGCTACTATTCCGCAAGAAGAACACGAAAGACAAGATCTTCTTCAAGGAACTACTTCGGGAACACAGGGTGACAATAACAACGGGGACATTAACGGGAACAGCACTGACCAAGTGCGAGTGTTGCCAAATGGCAATGGGCAGAATTACGTTACGTCACAACGTATACCTTCGACCACCGTTACAGTCGAAGACCCTCGTCGTCTTAGCACGCTCTACGTTAGCTTCCATCGACCTCCTTCTCCTGCACCGCAGCACTAAATCCAAAAGGCGCTCTTTTTGGCGTTGTATTCATCAATATTTAGTCAATACTGCTATTTTCACGAATCAAATTTAATAAGGTTGTTAAGAATGAGAGTTGCACGCAATGAGAGGAGTTGATTGCGGTTTTGAAAGTCGTGTGGTAGTGCCAAAAATTTAGCAAGCGGAATTTTACTTACATGACAGCTCTTTTATTTTGGATCTGATTTTTTATTGTTACCAAGTATATATATATATATATATATTTGATTGAAACATGTTTACGTGGTCTACAAAATCATATAATTTCCGTGCGCTAGCATGCAGCTTCATAAGATAACATGTAGGTTTTACAAGTTTGATTCCGTTGTTTCTCCCCATGTTAGAAGTTATGTCACGTTGCTACTCGTTTTCCAGATCTTCTTGTATTGTAGCTGTAAAAAAGGGTGGTGCTTGGTTATTGAGAACAGAAGTGCATATGAAGACACGCATGTCCGAAATATACAACAGTATTCATCTATAAAGAAACAGAATTATGATTAAATATAAACTTGGTAATTACGAAATTAGTTGACGTTAGCGAAGCTCGCGTGAATACACGTGAAATACTGAGGTCCACGTTTACATGGTGCGTCTAAGCGTTTTGCTTACTGTATGCGCCATTTCGCTACATGAGTGTTTTCACGCGTAAAACGAACTTCGTTCTGATGTCGAACACTTACATTATAGAACTAGCGGTTGAAACTAATTTCGCACCACTGAAGCGTATCCCTTCGAACATTTATGAGAATTGTCGCATAACCTTTTAGGGGAAAATAAAGAAGCGAAAAAAAAGAAAGAAAACGGGCTCCGAAATGATACTTTCTCCCTGTTACCAGAGATAGGCAAATCTATGTCAAAGCCCAAGACGTGTCTGAGATGAACAGGTGTGATGCGCGGAAGTGTAACGCCTTATCTAGGTAAATCTTTTCCAAACTTCCTCAACACAACGAATTTTCCTTGCCCGATATACGAAAGAACTTGAAAGACATAACTATTGCCCAGTTGTCACCTAAGCATTAAACTAAAAGTTGGAAATTTATATGAGCGTTATGAAAGTTAGGTTAAACAGTGAACAATTAGGCAAGAAAAAAGTTAGGAGGCCAAGCACCTTTCAGGTTGGCCCTTTCGGTTCAAGTAAGTCGTCCTCATTTTCTCGTCAAACCGTATGTTGATTTCCTGAAGCATCTGTTGCACCCGTTTTCTCCCACCTTCTAGACACCATAGGCATCAGCTAGTTGGGTTGAGGCTAACAAATTACTTGCGTTCGTCATGCATTGAGACTTTTAATTGCAGTTGGAGGCACAGCCTGAGGCAACTAGGCTGGCGTTGCACGGTTTGCTGCTAGTATAAAAGCCGGCTTACAGCTCACCTACTTCATCAGTTGGCTCTACAGTCCAATCCCGATAACCTCATCATCATGGCAAAATTAGTAACACGAAGTCGCTTTTGCATTTCCTTCACACTTTAATCATTTTATATATGTTCCAGGCATTCGCAACTCTGTGTCTCGTGGCAATTGCCGGTGTGGCTGTCGCTCGTCCTCGCTTCCTGGCTGTCCCGTTAGAAGATTTGGAATTCGTTAATGCGATCACCCCTGATGGCGAACAAGTTATTGTTCCCGAGTTCAAGCACCGCTTGGTTCGTCGTGCCGGTAAGTTTCACCAAAGTCCTATTTTTTGGGCAATCTATAAAGAAAGCACCTTTAATATTTGACCCTGTGTGGTTTTACAGCTCCTGCCCTTGTCCCTGCTCCCGTTGAACCCGAAACGTCCGCTGATACTTCCTACGGCAAGCCGTCTTATGCTGAAAGCTACAAAGGACATGACAACCACAAAGGCAATGACTACGTAGATTATGGTACGGGATCGTTGTATCAAAGTTACGCCTGATATTAACCCTCCATTTTCCAGGTGCTTACACTGGTGGATACGGCGCTTTCGGTTGGTATACTGACCACCCCGTTGGTCAGAGTGGCTATGGCAAACACTAAACAGAACTCTTCATCTTTTACCTTCGCTAGTCTGTTGACAAAATGACTACGTAATTTCCATCACAGAGGCACAAATAATTGGCCTAAAATTCCGCCCAGCGTTGATCGTTGGAATAATGTAAGAGTTGTCAAATACACTCAAAAAACAGTTTTTACTCAATTTTTCTTGTGCGTTTAATTTCTTGACACATTTTGCTTCCATTTCCAGAAATTATTTTATTTTGAAGTACAACATGTTCAAAATCCTAATCTTCGGCAAAAGCCAAATCTTTTAACTTGGGTTTCTTCAATGTCTTTCCTCTTAGGTTTGCCATTTTCCGTTTCTTCGCTTCTTTTTTCGTGGTTTGCTTCTTCATCTTCAACTTGGCCGCTAAGGCCGGATTTGTAACGGCTCGCGCAGCTCGTTGCATTTTGCGTTCGCCACGACGCTTGTAAAGCGTTCGTTGAGCTGCCAGCAACTGAGTCGCGAAAACCTCTTGGCCCACAAGACCTTTAATGAGGTCTGCCACTTCTTGCGCTAGCTCCCGCACGGGCTCAGGTGCTCCGTCATCGCCTAATTCACGAGCCAATGGTGGCAACATATGGCTCAAATAGAGCAGCACAACTTCAGACCCGTGCAACTGTGCAAGGTCCATGGCTACTGCAGCTATCCATTTAAAGGCAGACGTGCGCTAGACACAGGAACCACAATATGAATTATTAACCCTTTTAATCCAATTATCTTGATTAAACTTCAAATTCGAAGTACCTTTATACTGTGTTTTGGATTGACAGCTACTTCTTGATTTACCTCCCCCCTTAACCTCCGCAGTAACCATTTTAATGTCGGTGGACCAGGAACTTGATGAGGAACACTATCTTCAATCTCTTCTTCGTCCTCCTCTTCGGATTCATGTTTTGCCGCAGAATCAGACGATACTGAAGGCATACGTGCTGACACTTTGGCTAAATAGACCAGATTTTTGATAACCTGAAAATAATAACGCTCAATGTCAGTTGTACATAAATTAACTAAGTTTTTTAAACCTGCTCGGCCAATTGCTCGTCTAGCAACTGGGACTGCAATTGCGCTATGCAGTCGGCAGCTAAGGATCGCAGTTTCTCCGAGATTTCCTCGTTCACCAGAAAACTATTTTCAGGTTTGCCATTGTTTTGCTCCTCTGCGGTTGACTTCTTTTTCTTCTTTTTAGGTGACTCGTCACGTTTAAGCACTTCATTAGCTTTCTTTGCCAAGATTTCTGGGTTATGGAAAGAGAACAACAACCCAATTGACCGTGCCGCCAATAAGCGTACCCAAGCGTGAGGATGGAGTAAATGCTCCTGTACGTAACCTGGATATTCAATTTTAAAAAGATTTTTCATTACCATTTTAAACTGGAACCTCAATTAATCGAAACACTAACCCCAAATTTTTGTAACTGTTGCCCCATATTCTGGACCATGGATAGCTGGACTACAACTCTGACAAATCTTGAGCAGTAGGGTTAGTGCGTGGATCGTCACATGATCGGACGTATGGGTATCCTCGCAGACGTTATCGGGGTCCAAAACGTTCGACAACGGGGGTAGTATTGACGCCAGCCTACTCTGAAACTTGGCTGCCTCTGCTTCAACGAACAAGCCCGCGAGCTGTGATGCTAAACGCTTATGCGCCCATTTAGCGTCTTGCAACCACGTCAATATCAAGTCAAATAACACGTTGGTTTGTTTCGAGTCTATTCTCTGGATGAGCGCCTTGATGACCTGGGCTGCATTTTTGGAACACACCGCCGAAGTATCGTTGATGATTACTGGTGCCAAGTGCACGAAGAACAGGCTCGAGTGTTCATTCAGAATACGCTAAGGACATAAATTCGCATTATAACTTAACTTCTCGCACAAGCGGCTTATTTACTTTAGGGAAGCTGGAAACAAAAGTCTGGAGCATGTCTATGGCCGACAATCTTCCGCTTTCGTATTCGTAATGGAGCTGCGCTAGATAAAACTCCAAGTGTTTCAATAACTTGGGGCCCAGCGGATAATCCAAGAAATATTGCAGAACCACTTGTCTAGCTTGCACACGCACGTGATCAGCTTCAGATGTGATGCTAAGTTTTGCTAAACGCTCCATACACGGTGGAAGCTCGGGTGCCATTAGCTTCCGATTCAAAATGGCTCTAAATACGCCGAAACCCAAAGTTTGCCTTTGTGGATCTGCCAATCCAGTTTCTGCATAAGTCAGCAAAACTCGCAATTGCTCTTCGGTTAATGTGTAACTTGGAATATCTCGCACGAGCATTGTCACTGCCTGATTGAGATAAATGATAAAAAGGTGAAACAAATTAAATAAACTGACTAAATCAAAATAAAGGAAATTAATAATTAATACTAGAATAAAATTAAATACGAACTTTAAAAAATAAAATGAAAGAACAAACCACTAATCAATAACAAACTAAAGACATATAACAAAGTAAAAAAAATAAAATAAAAGTAATGAAATACAACAACACCAGGGTAAAATAGATAGAAAAATAAACACGAAGACAAGAATGAGACAAAAAAGAAATATAAAAACTAGTTCAAAAACAAAAAAGAAGGCAACTTTCAGTAGAAATATAAATGAAGTTGATCCTCACGTACTTTGAAGGCAGCATGAACCATATCTGCAATTTCACCTTGGCCAGTCGTGCCTGCGTATTTATTCAGCGTCAAGAACAAAAACTCTGCCCAAATCTTGACGTGCGTCTTAACGGAGGGCAGATTCCATCGCATGATCTTGGTTAAGCACCTCAGGGCAAGGGTTGTGATTTTGGGATAAGGGGAATTGAGCGACTCGGTGAGGAGAGGCACAAACGGGTCGGCCATACTCAGATGAGTCGCATCTTCCACTTGGATCCGATCTTTCTTCAAAATCATATGCAAGGAGTGCCAGCCAAACTCCACTATGACGTGTGCGTTGGCTTGACCACTTCTGCGGGCTGTTACGGATCCTGCTGCCGGGACGAAGCGTTTAGGTTCGGGGGCAATGAGAAAGGAATCGGGCTTTGCCACTTTCGGATCTTTTTTGCTTTGCTTTTCAGGAGGATATAACTGCGGAATACTTTGTGAGACAACACCATAAAAGAAGGTTAATAAAGCGGGAACAGGTAGCGCCGGATTCGCGGCTAGACCAGTTGCCATGTGCTGTAATGCTTCTTGGACCTTATTGACTACTTGGTGTGATCTTGTCGCTGCCAATACCTTTGAGAATAAGGAGATTTTAACACTTTGGTTTCAAGACAAAGCGCAATATTTACCTCTTGAAAGGGCGAGACAAGTGGAACAAGCACCCCTGCGCCGGTTTTTGCAGCAAGTAAGTTTAAAGTGTCGTAGCTTTTAATGCTTTTTGCTTCCTTTACTTTGGTTACTTCTTTCTCTTCCGCTGCTTGGCCAAACAACTCTTGCTTGCATATCTAAATACACTTGTTGAGGAACATGGAAGTTGTGCGGTGTTCTTACCTCGACTAAAGACGGAATAATGTTATCAATAGACCCTGGTTTGATTTGCGGTTCCAATGCGCGTAAAATGGCATGGATGGTGAAAATGAGAACATGGATTTGATAGCCGCGCTGCAGAATGCCTTTCATGGCGTGTAACAGTTTTCCAAGGTACACTGGGCTCAAGTTTTGCATAATTCGAATTAAAGTTTCTCTGGCTGTTTGTCGAACACTGTCAGCTTTAGATTTCAGGAAAGTGGACACTTTGAAGAATATCCTAAAGGGACAAAATTCAGCAATTCAGTTTTACGCTAACTTTTTATACTTGTAACTCTTAAAATTTTTTGATTGCATAACATCTTGCCACCTATTTTCAAGATCGCTCGATTTTTCACAATTTTGCCTTTACTCAAATTCTCATTTTTTTTCCAATTTCAAATAATTCTTTTTCAATGTAAATTGAATGATTTTTTAGAAACAGATGGACACTCTGAATTATATAACATTTCTAAAATTATACTTACCCTTGTAAATTTCGCTCTAGCGTTCCCGTCGGCAAGTTTTTCAGTAAACTAACCATCGCCAACGCTAACGGTACGCGCAAGATTTCTTCATCTTCAGCGAAATGTTCGCTGCCTCGATTAGATTTGTGTTTTTCGTCCCGGGCACTACGCGCTGTTAGTAAACGGTTCAACTGTGGCAGTAAATGACGGACAATGGCTTCGTGAATCTTGGTGGCTGCATTAGTGCCAAGTTGGCCCGGAGCAGCTCCTTTCGGGACCGGCTCCAGCTCCCCAGTGACGCCGTCTCCGATGACCAAGTCAAGCTCTTGGCTTCCATCTTCTGCTTCAGCAAACTTCTCATTTAGCTCTTCCTCTTTGATTTCTTCTTTGATTTCTTTCAAGTTCAGCTTGGAACACGACAAATCGAAGTGGAATGCATCTAGGACCGCCACAGCCGTTCGCACGGCTTGCTTCTGAAACTCAGACTGTTTTGATAAGCTCACCAAGAAATAGCGCAACAGTCGGTCGTAACTATACCACGGCAAACTCTTCGCAATGGCTCCCAATGCCTGGATGAAAAAGCTTTAATATAAACAGCTAAACCAGACTTCCGATCTATGCATACTTCGACGGCGGCATCGACCATGTGACTGTACTTTGCGTAGTGCTCGTTGAAAAATACACAAGACACGACCGGTAGTAAGACCTGGGTAAGTGTATCCGCTTGCAAAAACTTGCCATTCGGATCAGCTAATAGTTTTGCGGCTAACCTTGACATAGCACGTGCTCTACGGTGAGTTTGCAGATGTCGTATGTTTTCGTAAAAATCTGCTTCCAAGTCATCTTCTGTGCGAAGTTTGAGCAGGTCTTTCAATTGGGGATGCAAATGATGGCAGCGTACAACCTTAATGAAACACAATTAATTCCTTTCTTTCCACTTGATTTGTATGCCTTTTGGTACATGTTCACTTACTAACTGAGTCAGGATGGCCAAAGCTTCATGGCGAACGTTTTCTTTCTTGGACCTAAGCAGAAGACGCACTTGGGCAAACAGCAACTGAAGAACCGCTTGAGCAAATTCAAAACTTTTCTCGCTGGACTTTTGCAAAAATGGGGCAAAATTCTGCAAACAAGCACTCGCGCAGTCTCGCAGTGACATATCTTCTTCCTAAAGCATTTCGTATACTACATTTTTATAGGAGACTAACAGCAGCTTACTGTTTTCAGTTGGTGACCCACGTTATAGATAACGAAAAGGCACAAATCCTTAGAAATTTCAGTCGATTGCAATTTTTCGTTGACAAATTTATAGGCTTTCAAACGGCGGTTATAATCCGGTTCTTCCACCCTCCTAACATCGAACGCGTTCAAGTCACTGCCGAAGTCGGCCAATTCTTTTAGTTCCGGATCCCTTTTGCCAATAACTGTTAATACGTTCAATAATGCCACACGTGACGTTCGATTTCCCACGACTCCAAATAACGGTGACAAAAACCTTTTCCAAATTTAAGTTAGGAATATATAGAAATAATAATAAAAAAATACTTGATATATTTCTTGGGTTCATCTGCGACGTAGAGTAAATGACCCAAAGTTTCCAGCAAGTACACGACGCTCTCTTCGTTCATCTTTTTGCCTTTCTTGACTCGTTTCTTCGCGTTCGGTTCGCCTTCTTCGGTGTCGTCTTCATCTGTAGCAGTTCTCTTGGCCCCTAATCCCGCTTCCAAAGCTTGGCAGACCAAAATGGCCAAACGTCCACTCTCTTCTTTACCTTCTACGAACTCCGTCAAACGAGCCAGTAATATCAGTTCTCGAGAGCTCAATCCCGAGCTCCGCTTAGCAGCACGTTTAACCGAAACCTCCAGATAGCTCAAAATGGACACCACATGAGGTCTCAATACAAGTGAACCATAATTGGGTCGTTCTAAGTCAAAGTAAAAGTTTATCACTTTCCTTTTCCTCTTTTTAAAAATGTTACCTTTGAAGCGCGTTAGACCATCAGCGGTGACGGAAAGAATGGAATTACAATAAATTGGATTGAAATCCATGTGTGCGTCTTCTTGATCTTGGTCCCCATCTGCTTCTGGGGCGTCTTCGTCATCTTCCAGACCGTCAAAAGCTTTTCGATGTGGTTTCTTGGCGGTATAGGAGGTTTTCACCGTTTCTTCCGTGTAATCTGCCAATGTCACAAGGTTTTCCAAAATGTGCAAAATTAATTTGCACACTGGGCCTTGCGCTTTGCCCCCGGTTAATACTTCTAACAACACAGGTAACACGGACACCGCAGGATCGTTTGGATGACGCTTGGCAAAGAAAACAAACATCCTAAAGAAGTTAATGAAGCGAAAAGTATTGATAAGACCCAACGCTTATAAAAGTCAAAAAGAATCCCAAAGACAACTAACTGACAAGACAGAACACACGAAACCATATAGTACACAAGTTAAACCGAAAGTATTGGGTTGCTCAGTAAGCCCGTGCCGCTTTTCGACCACTTTCGCATTTACACAGCCCAAGTATTTCTCTGTGTGTGCACACAAATTTTTTTGTTCACAAACCAGCAAAAGGGATCTGTGCGTGCATACAAATTTTGTTGTTTACAAATCAGCAAAATAACATGTTTGCCAACTTCGGTAATTCTTGCCTTAGAAAAAAAAGTTTTTTATCCAACGCTGAAAAATGAACGGTACCGCTGAGAATTATTGCAGTATTTTGCGTTATAATTTTCACGAAGGACACAACGCTTGGGAAATGACTAAAAAATTAATCCAGTCTACGGTCCTGATGGCCTAAAAGAACGTGTGGTTTGGGAACGGTGTCCGCTGTTTCGAAGGGAAATTTTTGCGTCAAATTGGGTGACCGACCGGGTCGCCTTAAAGAGGCATTACAAAATAACGACTTTTGTAGGCATAACCCCACATCTGACAATTCAGAAGGTACAGGAGATTGTTGGTTTATCTCAAGAAACCGTTGCGAACCACCCGAAATCCGCTGGATACGTGAAAACGTTGCGGACCGCTGGACGTGCGGCTTCCGCACTACCTAAGCAATAGGAACCTGGCTCACTGCATGGACGCGTGCTAGTTATTGCTGAATGAAAATTAGGATAAATTTCATGGGATGTTCTAACGGCACTCTCATTACAGTCCTGATATTACTTCATAAGACTACGATCTTTTCCACTCTCATTAAAATTCTCTTCATGGAAAAAAATCGCAAATCTGGAGGCCATAAAAAAGCCCCTTGATTAGTTTTTTGCACAAAAAAGACGTTCTTGGAGAAGGGGATATTTGATCTACCCAATCGCTGGGCTAAAGTCATCAAACAAAATGGTGCATACGTCGTTGACTAAACTTCAGTACGCACAGAGAAATTAAATTTCGGTTCGCGCTTACTGACCAACCCAATACAAAATCTACAAAAAGAATATTTATCGATATTTTCGTTACAAAATTATCATATGATCGTTAAGTTTTTAGTTAGTTCCTATTATTTTTGTTAATGCGAAACCTGTCACACGGAACTACGTAGACTGAGATCTGTACCTGGGATTCTGCGACCAAGCGTTGCATAGTTTCAAGAGCGCAGTTGGGCTCTGAATGGCTTCTGTCGTCAACAAGGGGAGTTGTGGCCAAACGGCAGCGACGAACAACGCTTCGACTTCATCAGCATTCCAAGGGTAGTTATGGAACTTGGTAGTAAATTGGATAAGACGCGTGTACGCAAGTTGCCTTAGTGTTTTTAGTAAGTTGAGATATCGGGGAGCAACTTTGTCTCTTAACTTGCCGAGAAAGGCGTTGACTTGAGCTAAGATTACTAATAAAATATGACGCAGATAGCTCAATGCCGACTGGAGCAAATGACCAACTTTGGCAAAAAACAGTCCCATTAAATTCAACGCACCCTGCAAACGTTTTAGAGGCAAGGCATGCGCGGGATCTGCATTCTGCATCACACATTCTACGCTCTCGTACAACGAATCTAAGAGACGGGGAAGAATGACCATTTAAGTTGGTGAGCGATGCAAGGAACTAACAATATGTTGCACTAATAGAAAAAATAGTGAATAATAAAAAACGTTATTTAAAAAAAGCTGACAACTCGAACCTTTCAAGAATGATCTGAATAAATGAAACGCCATGTCCAAGAACATCTGCATCTCGGAAGGCGTGCAACCAGACACGAAACGCAGTACCAACCCTTGTCTGTACCCCGAGTTGGATTTGCCACCAGATTTGGGACCCGTTTTGCTTTGCATCTTGCCAAAAAGGATCCTGCAATAAAAAGAAGGCTTACTACTATAAACCGATAGGCTTCACAGCGGCTAAGTTACCGAGTTAGGATATTCATTAATGTTTGTCTATGCTCCGGACGCACAACATCAGCCTCAGTGTCAATATGGAACAACGTAAGTTCATTTTTGAATGTTCGGTCATCCAAAATTCGGTTCAAATTTTCTCTAGCAAGAGCGAATTAACAATCTACTTTAGTTCGTGGGCAACGCGCTTACTTGTAGGGCGTCAAGTGTTTGTTTTTATACGCCAGTACACAATCCAGAGCCGCTTTTTGGATATCAGGAGCTCGATGCGCTAATAAATCCACGAAAAGCGGATACATCTCGCTTTCTTGGTGCATTTTGCTAGGTTTCTGGAACTTGGCAAAAACGGATAATTGGGCACAAAGGGTTCTACGTAAAGATCGGTTATAACTACACGTTAGAAACCTGTTTGAATTTAGTATTTACTTTCCAACGTATTTCTTTGGTTTAGCAGTCTTGTCGTCGTCGTAGGCCTGAGCACCGCCTTCCGGGGACAAATCTTGAGTGGGCGTGACTGTCGCATCGGACGTCCGGAATTCTGTCTTCCAGAAGTTCAAGAAGAGTGGAACGATGTCAGTACTGTTCTTTTCGACAAAGTTCGAGAACCGACTAAGCGTTTGCCAGAGCAAATAGCGGACCATAGTGTGATCCAATCGTTCTCTTCCTAATCCTAATTCTTCGACGATTTGCTTCGCGCTTTGATCATCTGTGGTCCACTGTTCTGACTTAGCACTGCTATTTGGATCGGCTTCTTGTTTCGCTTTCTCGGTCACTTCCATCAAATACGGGTAAAATATCGGCCAAAAATCTTCTCCGCTTATATTGGACGCGTAGCTTTCAATCAGTTTCATCGTTGGCTCCCACATTGGCTTGAAATTTTGGTACAGAACTCCCAGAAAGTAGCGTAAGGGCAACTAAAAAGTTTTCATATTGATTATTAATAAAAATCAAGTATAACAGAGCATTAATAACACCCGAACCGCAATTTCGGAAAATTAAAAGGGAACGTAGGAAAAAATCCGAATAAAATTAAGTCTCCTAAGACTGGCTTTAAGTGTTACTTTAAATCACTTGCAGTAGGCGCTTTACTGTTTTCATAGATTTCCGGAGCAATCCAGAAGGCTGAATGCCTCCCACCACCAGAAAAAAATAGAAGAAATAAAATGGGAAAACAAAAATAACAAAACGACAAGCTAATATAAAAGTACTCGTATCGTTCCCACAAAATACAAAGTAAATTTCCTTAAAATTACCGTGTGATATTCTGGAAGACCGTCAGGTAAAGATAACTGTACGAGTCCATGTTCCATGAGTTGCATACGTCTTAATTTTTCTCGGTATTCACTAAGCCCGACCGAAACGCTTTCGGCCTCAAAAGCAAGTTGGAAAACATTCTTGATGTCGATTTCTTCGTCCATTCCAGGCCGCGGAGGTGGAGGAGGTAAAGGTGGTTCGAATAGCGAGAGAATATGCAATGTTAACCACTTGAGCTTGTGATGCGCAGACGATACGTTGGCGACCAAAAGACGGTAGCAACGCTTCAGCAAGTTCATATTTAGCAAACCGGGTTCTTGTTTCTTAATGAACGTTAGGAAGATATCCAATGATCGTAAATATGCCGGCACTTTATAAAGTTCGACACTTTGCACCTCTTCTGGTAGTAAATCTTCTAGTTTGACGTATTCCGATAAACAGGAGTCGTTTTCCGGCGCTAAAGTTGCTAGCACTAACAAAGCCATGTTTGTTATGCAAGCCATAGGAATTTGTTTACTCGGCGTTTGTTGAGCCAATTTGATGCTTTTCAAGAAAATGTCTCGTGTAGAGGAGAGAACTTGTTCCACGTCTAAAGGTTTGATGTGCAAGGCACACACCAAAGCAAACAAAACCATTTCCCATCGTCCTTCCAATTGGGCGCAGTTAAGCAAATGCTGTACAAATTGGGGGAAAGAGGAAGCGCTCGGGGCTTTTTTCATGGCGAAGGTAAACTCAATCAAGTAAGACTTCCAGGAGGGTATATCTTCTCCGGATTGGGGTAATGGACGTTTTCTTGTCAGCAGTATCGCGACGCTGCGTAAACTAGCCATTTTGCTCGAATCTTCTGCCGACATGTTTCCATGTACGAATTGCAAATACATAGGCAAGATATGGGATTCAAACAAGACTTGATTGTGAAGTTGCTCAACGAGAGTGAAGACATGTTCCCAGGACAGTACTGATGATTGAAATATCTACAGAAAAAGAGAGCAGGATACAAAAACTATAAACCTCGAAATTTTCAACGGACTGCACGGATAAAGTTTAAATAATGAGAAAACAAAATGAGAAAATTTCAAAGAAAAAACAATGGCAACCAAAGAAATAAAAATCAAACGGTACTATATGCTCCTTAAACTTTCTAAGAAAATGGTACCCGTGAAAATAACCGATAAGATAAAAGACCAGAGAAAAGCTTTACTAATCGGATTATACGCGAACTCAGTTCTAGGGGAAGTTTGATCTGAGTAGCTCCAAAGAACGTAACCAACAACTGGACCAAAATGTCTTGACTCTGGGTATTTATGGCATCCGTCGAACTTTGTAGTAAACTAACAACAGTTTGTGCAACTGCGTTCGGCTGCCCTACTAGACTGCCACCTTGATATTGCACCCACATTCCTAACAAGCGCAGCAAATGTGGCAAGACTGCAGCTTTGGACCCCGTTAAGGAATCGCCGATTTCTTTCTACAATATGTCCAAGGAAACATATATTACTTTAGTCGTGAAAGAAATTATTCATTCATAATTACGAGTAGGAGGTTCCATATAGGCTGGGCGTAAACACTGGTAGTGTGACGAGCCATACACAGAAACGTTTCGCTGATAGCTTCGGCTATGGTTTCCGAATCCTGCTGCAAGCTTTGGAGCATTAGACCAACAATGGCTTCGGCACAGCTGTGAAATTGCTGGGGAACGCCTTTGACGATTTCGAAGAGCAGGCGACCAACTCCTTCGGCATCTTCCGGATACCGTTCTAATTCCTTCCATACTCGATTGAGAAACGACCGTTTGTCCACGACCTTCCGGCCTAAGAATGCAAAACTTTCGCCAGCGAAACGGCGGACATGCTCGGGTTGGTGACCACTCAATAATGGACGCTGCAAGCCGTACGTAGTTTTAATTTCTTTCACGAGATATCTAATTTTTCGAAAATTTACTTTGTTTTATCATTCAGCGAAAAATAATTTTACCTCCAAAGAAATTTATAAAGGTAAGCTAGTGACGTAAAGGCCCATTCTAACTGCTCTGTATTCTTGCTACTGAGCAGGGATACGATTATATTGAAAACGTCGCCGAAGTATGGGTAAAAGTCTGTTTGCAAATCTCTGGCTAATGCTACCAACAACCTATAAAAGTCTCAATAAGTGATTTATTTATTTTTGCAGAGATTGTTACTTTACTCTAATAATGGTTGCAAATATAAGGAATCTTTTTTCTCCAGATGTTCCTTTAGTAAGGCAATGAGCCTTTCCTTATTGAGTAAGACCTGGGCCAAACTCTCAACATCTTTTCCGACCGTTTTGCAAAAGGTTGTAAATCCTTCGGTCAAATTTAAGTCTTGCCATTTTTGCAGAGCTTCCCAAAAGAAAGTATCTGTTTCTTCAGGCGTCAAATTCCGTGGAGCGCGCACTTGATGTATAATGTCAACATTTATAGATGAAAGCCGCTCTGCAAATGTTTGAAACTAAAAAAAAAAATGTCATACTTAGGGACATATACTACCTAAAATTGATTGCTTAAGTACCTTAAAAGTGTTCTCTTCTTTGTGTTTAGTGGGCTTCGTCTTCATTTTTCAGGTAGAATATCACAAACCCAAAACATTCATTTCCAGAATTTCAACCACGTGTAGTAACTTGCGGATACAGTCCGCGAACGGGAATACATTGTCTTTTGGAACGCGAACTGCAACAAGTTTTATACCCACAGACAGCCTGGTCTCAGCTGTAAAGTGCCTTATGCGGCAGTCCCCCCGGAACGAACTGAAGGCCTTGATGTGGGTAGTCACAATCCACAAAGGACTGCCTATTCGCTTCCAAGCCTTTCTGAGATGACGTCATAGCAGTAGCATGGGCCCTTGTATATTGGACAAGGTGGGAATCACGTGATGCTTACAAATGGCGGATCCTTTGATCATATATATATTTTTAATTTTAAATAAAGAAAAACTTCACGAAAATGGCTTTTATTATTATTAAGATTATAATTTTATAAGGTAAATTATTTCCTTCCAGACACAAGCAGAAAAAGCTTAGGATCAGTTAAGGCTGCTGCATTTTTTAAAAAATAAATAAAATGTTTTACTAAAATACTAGTTATTTTTAAAATTATTCCGCCTTGCTTTTGTGTTCGTTGTTTTCGCAAATAGTGCATTTACTCAAGCAGTTTCGACTCAAAATTAATAAAAGAAGAAAGAACAGACCCACATTTTTCAATTTAATATTTTTTCATGGTAGACTAATTTGTTTTGTGATAATAAATCATCCTCTCTTGCAGCTTCTTGTCTACATGAAGTTGTCGAACGGCTATTTTTTTCGCAATTCTATCCCGGCATAATACTTCTAATTACTCAGAAAACTAGTGAGAAACTTTTTTTGGGGGGGGGGACAAACCACAAAAATTCTACATAAAATCTATTTGCTCAAAATTCCTCTTCCGTGGTTAAGCGTTTATTATTTTTCTTTAAAGAGAAAAAGAAAGTGAGAGAGTAAATATAAATAATTCATCCTAAACCGAAGAAAGCGTTGCTGGATGAAACAAAACAGGCGTTCCGCCATGGTCGTATTTTTTCGTTACTATTTTACGTAAATTACACTAGATAATTGTCGACTTTTTGAGAAAATAATTGCGTAGAAGCGCGTGTCAGTTAATAGTTTTGGATAAATAGGAGAGCAATTTCCAGTTATAAAGAAACCGCTCGTTTGGATAATGAATTTTGTGCGATTCAATAAAACTATACGAAAAGCCTTTCGGACATGTCACAAGTGATTGAAGCGACTACAGATAACGAATACGTGAATGAGATAAGCAAAAATAATAAATAAAAACTATTTCCTGCTTGTGTTCGCTATACCGTGAAATAGCTTCGAAGCCTTGAGGCCGGTATTGCGTATCGAGTCTCAAGTAACAAAAGAGTAATTTAAAGGTCAAAGCAAGTATACTTTGTGCTATATATCTGTGGTCCCAATGGCTTTATTTTGTTTAGTTAAATTAAACCGTATGACTATTCCTCACACAGAAAGTTCTACAATGAAGCTTCGAAACTTCGCTTTATGCCACGGGATTCGTTTAACACGATGTTCATAATATTCTCACCCTTACTTGGTTAAATTGGTTTCTTTATTAGTGTAGTGCTGTTCCGAAGATGAATCATATAGTTTCTTATTTACACTTCATTACAAATTCTCTTTCACAATTTTCCCTTTGTGATACCTTTATATTGTTGATCTTATTTATACCCATAGCACGCTGTAAAGAATCTAGGTTGCTATTGCACATGAATTCATACGTATTTGTGCAGAATAAAGTTTCCCAACAAGTTGGTATTGTAATTAGTACGAATTTGAGTAAAACAGTCATGTAAAAAAGAAGAACGAATGTTGCCTGTTTCGCGCAGCTAAACCGAACAAGTCACGCTTCTTTCCGTTTAGGCTGAACTATTAAGATTTATTCTCCCATTTTCTTTTTCTCTTTAAAAGACGCTTAACCATGGAAGAGGAATCTTGAAAATGTAGCTTTTATGTAGAATTTTAATGGCCTGGCCTGTCCCCCCCCTCCCAAAAATATAGTTTTTCTTTGTAATTAGAAGTTTTCTGCCGGATAGGATTGCGAAAAAGGATTTCTTTCTTTCTACAAATTCATGTAAACGGGAAGGAACAAGAAAGGATGATTTATCAGCAAGAAAGGATGATTTATCACAAAGCAAAAGAAATTACCCTGAAAAAATATTAAAAAGGAAAAATTCGGGGTTATTCTTTCTTCATTTATTAATTTTGAGTCAAAACTGCTTGAATAAATGCACTGTTTGCGAAAATAATGAACACAAAAGCAAAGTGCAAGAATTGTAAAAATAAATAATATTTTCGTAAAATTTTTATTTATTTATTTAAAAAATGCAGAAGCCTTAAAGATTCAAAGCTTGTTCACTTGAGTCTTGAAGTAAATAATATTTAACTAACGAACTTTATAGTCTTAATAATAACAAAAGCCATTTTCGTGAAATTTTTCTTTATTTAAAATAACTAATACAAAGGATCCGCCATTGTAAACATCACGTGATTCCTACCTTGTCCAATATACAAGGGCCCATGCCCAGGTTCATGGATACAAGGTTGGCTCATAGGCGGGGTTTACGGTGCTTGCTTTCTCCTGTGACGTATGTCATTTATACCAATCAGCGCACACGGCCGTAAGAAAGGAGGGAGAATACGAATAGTTTGTTCAGGGCATACCTCACGTACAGTATATATGCACGTTTATCTTGATCCGTATAAATAATCCTGAATTAATATTTTCTAGAAACATATTTAGTTCCACAAAAGAGCTTATTAATATACCATTCGCTTTTCGTTATAAAAGTTTCGAATAAGTCATCCAGAATTAATAACTTTTAAAATATTTAGTTCCATAAAAGAGCTTATTAACACGTCATTTACTTCGTTTATAAAAGTTTCGTACTAATTTATTATTTTGTTTTTTTTCTTAATTTCTTCGTCCCTTCACTTGTGGGAGTTGACCCTTTTAAGTGGATAAACCCTTCAACGTACATTTTTATTTTGGGTTGATACGCATATCGCCATTTGATTCCAATTAAGATTCTTACGCGAACGAAACATTTAGTACATTTACTTCATTTATCCCATGCGTATTCGGAAAATGTGCTTTTAAGTTTTGCCGCTGCTTCGGCCCATTCTTGAGAAGGTTCTATTAAACCCCCAAAAGATAAAGTTTTGGCCCATGACGCGGTAGCGTAAGAAGAAGGGACACCCCAGTTCGGGAAATTTATTTCGAAGTTCGTGTGCCACCCAATATTTAATTTTAATTATATTACGTACTGTCCAGATGAAAGAAACTATACTAAATCCTGACAGTAGAAAACTCGTGATGGACGATGGTAAAGGCATTTAAACGGAACGAAAGCAAAACGAATTAGTACTAATATAAAAACGTAAAGAACATGGGCGCCTAAAAATGAAACTGCTTTTATGAAATCGAAAGTACAGCATCCTTCTTAAGGATCTCTTACTACATAAATATACACAAATCAATAATTACTCAGTACCTTAACAGAAATGTATTGTTCAACAAAATTACAGTTTAGATAAGCAATGTGTAACGTCAGAAAA
>JAHZNP010000877.1:0-33586 GCA_020615345.1 Triops cancriformis
AAAATATATTTATAATATATTTATTGTTGTATATATTAATTATGACAATACATTTATTGTTATATATTTATTAGGACAATATATCCATTTGCTATACATATTTATCATGACAATACATTTATTTTTTATATTTCATTTGAAAAACTTTGCTTATCGATAAGCAGAGCTGATCATCTGTTATCTCTGTACGTTTTGGTTCAAGTTCATTTTTCGCAGTCTTTGGGAGGTACAGAAGCGGTGTTCATGGGTTTCGTTGATCCACCTGCTCGGTGACGACAAAAGGGAGCCAAGACCCTTTTGTTAATCTGGTAAAAATTAGGCGAAGGAACAGGAGTTTTGTTATGTCGTGGAAGCTTAGAATTTGACATTCGTTACGGAATCCCGCGACGCGCCTTTGCGTTCCAGTACGTTACTGGTTGATTACAACTGGCTGAATAGACCAAAAGCTCCTAGAACGAGTCTTAAAACCCTTGGACAAAACCGTCCGAAAATTCACTCTCAAGCTTTTTGCGTAAGTCACACGCAACTGGATTTTTACAGTCGTACTAAGCAGCGTTTTGAAGTTTTAACATCCAGTCGCAGAGAAAATCGTAACCTTCCAACTTTTGTTCCCTTGTTTCGCCCAAGTGTCCAGGTGTGGCTAATGACGATATAGGCCTCCTGTGAAAATCCCCAGCGGAAGTTCGGAGCAGATAAGGTGTACTACGGTTGTTGTGCACTTCTGTGTTGGAATGGCGTGCATATAAGTTGTTTTTATGACGGATCTTTGCCAGACGTTGGTCCAACTACGAATGTACCCACTTTCGAGTTTTTGTGGAGTTCATAGCTCCTCAAAAAATACCATTAAATGACAGGCGTTATTGTCTCTGGTCAAGGAAAACAGACTTGGCAGAGGGAAAAAAAGCAGAGCCGGAAGTGCTCGTAAGTTTTCGGGAAGCAAAGTTGTAAAGGTGAGGTACCGGCCAGCCCACGCATTTGTAGGTACGTTGCTTGGACAAGAGTTAGCGCGGTGTGGTGTCTATTGGTAATGGTGATGGGAAATTCGTGGGGTCCCGTTATTCGTACAACGGCCCTGGGAGCTGGAAACCTTCTTTATCGTCCGGTAGCGAACACATAACTATCTATTTTGAGACCATTACTTGAGCGGCGTGGCCAGGTATTTTAAATAAAGACCAAGAACAGCAAAAATAGAAAGGAAGGATGGTGGTATGGCTGGTTTAGCTATGCCATTTTTTTATACAAAATTGAGTACGTACATTTGGGTACATGGTACGTACAGTGCGCATGAGATACAAACAAATGATGCAGAAGGAAGCTTTGGGCTACACTGTAAAAAAATTGTGAATTTACAAGTGCAGCAAAAAATTATAAGGAGTTTACTGTAAAAGTACTTTAAAAAAATTTCTACAACAAATTCATGTTTAAAAAATTATTTGTGTAAGTATTTTTACAGTGAAGTCCTTGTAATTTTCTACTGCCCAACGAATCATTGTAAATTCACAAAATATTTCTTTACAGTGTAGATAATAGGAGTAATTAGCTTAAGCAAGCCACGTCTCTGGTATGAGGTTACTTGCCCAGTGAGGAATAGTTATTAAACGTTTTTTACCATGGAGAAAGTATTGTAACGGGAGAATAGCAATAGCCGTTTTATTTACGCTATATTGAGCCGCTAAGACGTGCGATTTCTTGGAATACTGCAGTTCAACATAACAGGAGAAGACTCCTGTCCAGCCTCCGAGGGACCACACCCTAGGAAAACTTGGTTAATCCCCTAAAACAATCACAGAACTAGCAATTATAGTAAAAGCTCTTTTATCCGTACCCGGTTAAACCGGATATGCTTTCGTAGAAAATACACATAACCTACTCTTTTGCAGATTATAGAAAAATTACAGCACGTAGTAAGACGATAGAAGACTTCAGTTGTTAGACAAAATAGGAAAGCGAAAGTTCAGTAAAGACAGTAATCATTGCTGTAGAGGTTTTTAAGTTTCTGATTTGGTAGTCCAATAATTGTCATCCCTGCCTTTTACATTGCAGTTGCTGTGTAAATATACCTTTTAGTTCCTTTTTTACATTAATTTAGGTTGATGGTAATTTAAACACGCGAAATTACTCGATTACGGGTATGTTATGTATTTTAATGGAATATCTTTGGCAAAATATTGAACTGAATGTCGGAGAACTTACGGTAAATGATTTCCATGCAATGACTGATTCTAGTACTAAGTAACTACTGAACTATTTACTATTAATTAAATGAAATAAAAATAAAATATTTCTTCTATAATATGCGTATATAATTTTTTTAAGTATTGTTTTCACCGACTCTAGTTACTGTTATTTCCGATGTGTCGGGTTATCGGCGTGGGATCCGTTCCCACACCAAGCCGACTTCAAAGGTAGAAATAGTAAATCAATTGTGGACATGTTTATTAAATATTAATTATTTTGCGAAACAATTCTTAATTTTCAGGACGATTTATTACGTTCTGAGCACTGCGCACTGTAATTTTTCACTGAATGAATAACAGAAAGCCGATTCATAGAAAGTCTTGTCGAAATCGTGGTTGGTTTAAGGCGATGGATCTTTCGAATTTTAATAGGATAGCCTACTCCTAATCTGCGAATCATTGACAACGACATTTAAATAACCCCAGTTCGTCCCTGTACTAAGCCGCATGATAGATGCCGCTATGAATATGAAAGAAAAACCCAGCCGTGGTTCTTCGCAATTTACTCTTTTTGGGGTAAAAAGAGCTTGAGTGTACTATAATAATTCAACTACTGTAAGTCGAATCATCACTTCTTAGTTTAAAAGGAATATGAAAGAAAAATCCAGCCGCTGTTCTCCGCAATTTATTTGTGGGGAAAAAAGAGCTTGAGAGTACTATAAAACTTCAAATACTGTAAGTCGAATCATCACTTATTAGTAAAAACGAACATGAAAGAAAAATTCAGCCCTAGTTCGCCACAATTGGGAGCGCAAGAGTTTGCGTGTACTACGATCATTCCAATCGGTCGAATCAGCCCTTATTAGTTTAAAATGAATGGGGCAGGCCACGCAGCGAACAAGAGAGTGATGGATACGCTGATGTTGTGTTTGAGGGTAACTGGTATGTCAAAGTCTTCGTGACGACAAATGATGCGTCAGCTTGTGTGTATACACTACACACTCTACTATGGAAAATACGTCCCACCAACTCGCTTTCCTTCGCGATTCTGTACGTCCCAGACCAGGAATCCACAACCTTGTTATTCCGCCATCGAAGTAGGTAAGTGAAGTTGAGAGAGAGAGAATGAATTGCAAATGTTCGTGGGGGGAATCAATAACCTAGGCCTTTCATTCCTTCAATCAACGTTATGGAGAATGCCTCAAAGTACCGCTCGGCGACTCGGAGGACCCCGAAAACTCCTTGCTGCGCAACCTATCCGAACCAATTGGTTTTCCAAACGGCGTGAGAGCGTCTATTGGTAAAAGGCGGATTTTTCTTCCACAAGGAGGCTTATTCCTCCCTCCCCCCCCCAAAAGGACGGCAGCATTTTCCAACCCGAACGCTGTGAAGGTTTCCCCCTGAAACAAACAGACACTGCGGGAGGTGATGCAAATGAACGGTGAGGTTCCATCAAATAGAGATGTTAAGAAAAAGACGTCTTTTCGACACGCCAAACCAATAGACGCTAGTTGCCAGCAAACTTTGACTGAAAACTGCACCTTTTTGATTTGCTACGTCATGGCCAGGCCGCTTGTGTTTAATCGAGGCAGACGTTGATGGGGATCTGCGATCCCACGTTTTTGTCACCTTTGCAGAAAGGTGAAAGGCGTTGTAGTTGGGCCCGAGTTACACTGGGCGGACTCGAAATACGCCATAAAATTTTTGGCGTGGAGGTGTTTGAGCTGGAGCATAATGTAGTCACGATCTATTTGCTTCTTGAAACAGCGGAGCGCTCCAGAGTTGGCTGTGTTGGTTAGCAGGACGCTGCGGAGATTCCAAAAGAGGGTTGTGGATTGCCTCAGCGTCCTGCGAGTCCAACGTCGCCCAAGCGGAACGAATGACTCTGGGGATTTGTATGCTAAATGAATATGCATGACATGTGTGTGTGTGTGTGTGAGGAGTTAGCTGGTGGAAAAGGGTCTTCAGTGCACGAGCGGTTTTCGGGCCAAAGAAATGGGAAATGAGGCAATACGTCTGCGAGAGCTCGTCTTTATCACTGGAAGACCGGTTCCACTTTGGTGGGGACGAGAAGCACATTTTCTAACAGGACTTCCTCCAGTGCAAATAGGGGAACAATATACAGTGCGCGAAAATTATAAATTATATATATATATATATATATTTTTTTTTTTTGGGGGGGGGGGTATGATCGTACACAAGTTCCCCTCTGGCGGGACGGTATTCTTTTTTATATTTTTATTTTTTAACATTTCACCCGAAGAAGGTTGGTTGCGTGTTAAAGGAGGGCAGAAACTAGCACAACGACCACGAGCAATCAGACGACGGCGGGACGTCGTTAAAAAGACGAGGAAAATGGCTGGCTGCTTTTTCTTGTGCGCCATTCCAGCGTCTTTTTTCCCTGCGTTTTTTAAAAGTAACGAAGCCGAGAAGGGAAAACAGTTTCTCGGGATTGTGCGGTCCTTGTGTTACACTTTCCACGGCAATATTTCCATATTTCCATCCCACATGGAATTGTTGGAGAGATTTTAGCCAACCGTTTTAGCATACACCGTCATGGGAGTCACTTTATGGGATTAAACGCTTCTTTTTGTTATTTTTATTATTATTTTTCTGTTTTTATTTTATGGTATGTCGACGTTTCCTTCTCGCTAATCTCGCTTTTATTTCCCTAATTGGACTTGTCCAATTGATGTGGTAGCGAACGTAAAAGTACTCTTTAATTTAGCTGCATAGCTCGGTACTTTCTTCCAAGAAGCGTGTTACGGTTTGCATATTTTCTTGTCTTCTTACTTTGCGAATAAAGTCAGGTAGAGAAAGCGCTTGAAGGTGGTTGCTTCCTGCCAGACTTGTGCTTAAGCTCCCCAAAAATGAGCTGGAACAGAATTCAAGACCTTTCCTTTGTATTATGACACATTTAAATCCAAGTCCAAGCCTTCATACTGCCAGAGATGCAAGTCCAAATCACATCCAGAGAAAAAAGATCTCAAATCAATCTCAAGCTCTTCTAGTGGATTTGACCGATCCGTGTCAAGTTTTTTCATGTATACAATACTGAGAGGGAACATTTTTGAAGTTAATAGCCTAATTAGCTTCGCAGTATGAGATTTTGCTCGAGTACTCGATGAAGGATACGAAGTCGAAGAGTTACTAGGGGATCGCTCTCTTTCCTTCAAAAACCAGGCGTGTTGGACAGGGTGCATGCGCTGAGAAAGAATATAAGTTATTATAGCTAGTTATATTTTCGATAAAAATGTAAATGGAAATTTTACTTCAGATGTCTAATGAAATATGATGTAGCTCGGCTTAATGCAGAGTAAGTCTCTGAACAGGTATGACACGTAACTTTCAAGTTTATGTCCGTAAAACTAAAGCTCTTTAATAAGGAGAAATAGCTGTATATGCAATGGCCCTCCATGTTGTGCAAAGCTCCAATATTAACTGTTTGTTGTACATGTACAAATAGGTCAGCTTAATTAATCTCAAATTGGACTCAATTGCAATTAGTGAACAGTGTCACTAATTGCAATGTGGAAAGTATGAAGACTCCTTTTCTAAGTTATACAAAGAAAAGTTAAAAGCAGCCGGCGAAAATACGAACCGATGCCATAATCCTTAGTTGTTACGCTGTCGTGAAGTGAAAACGATAACAAGAGTCTAATTTTTCCTGACATTCCAAGAATGAGCCTTATAATCCGCATTTGTATTCATGACCTTTCCAAATCATTGCAAACGGCTAGCTTTCAAATCCAATTCAAGTCCAGATCAATCCCAAAAGATCTTATCAATCTCAACCCTTTTCTTCGCTGGAAAAAGAGTCTGAAATCGCCCGTAAGACCACCTCAGGTCCAAATTGGCACAAATCTGTTTCCTGGTTACCACGGAAAAAATGTCTGTTTTTTTATTCCCTTGACAAATAGATTCTTAAAAGTTTTTTTGTTCTCATGGTCATTTTGGTGGCGCTCGGGCTAGTGGGAAAGTGGCCCTGAAGGTAGGCCTTTTGGGGTCGCCAGGAGGCGTGCTTACGAGAAGGAGGGCTGGAAGGTAGAGATGGCAGGTAAAAACTCGCTTATGAATCTGCCCCCCAAGAAAGGGAGGGGTCCCTGGAAGGTTGCCTTTGGAATGCGGTTTGCGTTGCCCTCCCGAGGCTTCCACCCATCTCTCCCACCATTTCTCCTTCACCTGGCGGTTCTCTGATGAGTGGCTTTTGTGGCGCCCCGTGGGCAACGTAACGCAAACCCCCCACACATGTTACATGGGGTCTAAGGTTGCTATTTTAGCATACGGGACAGCTTAGTTACAGTTAGAAGACCATACCAACAACCGTGATTATTGCAACGTGTCCCAATACTAGAGCAAGCTTGGCTTTCCTATTCCACTCGTTTCGACACGGATAGCTCTCGTCCGATAGAATTCTTTTTCAGGTTCTTGGGGCTCGAGTGCGCTATTGGTTGGTGGATTTACCTGTACCTAAAGCTCCCCCAAAATGAGATTGAAGAAAATCCAAGACCCTTTTGGTTTTGACAGATCAAAAGCCAAGTCCAAGCCTTGATAACAACCGAGATGCAAGTCGAAATCAAAATCACGCCCAGAGACAAAAGAACTTCAATCAGTCTCGAGCTCTTTTAGTGGATTTGACTGATCCATGTCAAGCCTTTTCATGGAGTATTTCCTTTAAAAGATACCAAAGTAACTGCTTCTGACCTATCATACGTACTTACTATTTTGATTAAAAATGTAACTCTAAACGTAAGATGTAACTTCGAAATGTATTAGAAGCATAACTGTGCATATTTTACTTATTAAATCTGTTACTTCTTAAATACAAAAGTTTGTCGGAAACTTCAGGTGTCATCCTGGCTCGTTGGGGTCGCAATATTTTACCTCCGTGGCGAAAGAGAAGGCGAAGGCCCTTTACCAAGGAGAAATAGCTGTATATGGCAATGCTCCTCCATGTTTTGCAAAGCTCAAATGTTAACTTTTTTGTGTGTGTGCGTGTATTTGTCAGCGACGTGAGCTTTGCTCGTTGTCGGGATCGATTTCCAACAAGTCGTTTAGTTGTCTTCAGTAATGTTCACTCTGTACAGCCAGTTAATTAATTCAAGATACAAAACAAAAAACAGTTCACTGTTGGTTCTACAAAGAGAACCCATCGATAGTGCTTAGACCGGTCTTCTAATTCAATCATAGAATTAGAAGGCCAGCTTAATTCATCCCCAGTTCAATTTCAATGCGTTGTAATAATATAAATATCGTCTTTAAGAAGATACCGAAAGGAAAAGTGAAAAGAAGCTGGGAGAAAACACCAACAACTTTCATTATCTTCCGTTGTTACGCTATCCTGAAGTAAACACGATAAGAAGGGTGAAATTTTCCCTGTCGAACATAAAAAAATATATCTTTCAGCTCTACTCTGGCCAATCCGCTTCTCTATGTAAGACTTTTCCATATTATTGCAAACGGCTAGCTTTCAAATCAAGTCCAAGTCAATGCAAAAAGGACTTGCCATAATTGTCAAGCATTTTCATAATTTTTTTTTTAAATAGTCTTAAAATCGGACTTGGAAATCCACCTCAAGCCCAAATGGGCCCAAGTCTGGTATTTACGCAACAACAAATGGGCGGGAAGGGTTACTACTACCTAGGCAGGAGGGGTGCTGGCACGGAACCTTTGCGAGCGCTTGCAAATTATGCACGTCGTTGTGTACCAGCACCTTTGGGGAATGTTTTTGTTGCGAGGAAGACGCTGGGAGTCATGGATCATACCCAAGTTGCCGAGATTTCCAGCGCGATCTGTCACTGCAGAAACAAGATGTAGTGACGGGCAAGATCAAAGCATGACGTATGGCGCGATGGTGGCAAGTAGAGCATAACAATCATCTTAATCTGCACCTAGGTGCAACTTGGGGGTGGAATCCTAATATTCAGACACCACTGGCAGTATGCAGTGAAAGAGTTTTCCAACAAAAAAAAAGCAAAGAAAAAAATGGAAGAAAAAAATAGAAAGACAGCGCAAAAGGGTTATGGGAGTTTTAATGAGAAGTTTGTGTTGGGGATCGTGCAAACGGCATGGGAAAACCTGTTGCTCTTGCACCTGCTTCACAAGAATCAAAAAGAGGAGGTCGGAAAGCGTAGGAGAGTCCATATACGCCTTCTCTAACCATGTTAAGCCCCCGTCGAGCGACTATTCTTGTCTCTTTTCATCAAGGGAGAGCAGAATCTTTTACCTTATGGGACAACTTTCACACTTGTCGACGAAAGATTTTCGGCTCCGTGGCAACGATAGGCTTGGGAGTCTCACGCAAACGCTATAAAAGCAAGGTTGCGGCCGTGGAAGCTGTGAGATCTGAACGAATTGAATGACATACTTCTATATGTAATTTGCATACAAAATGGGCATTACATTTCGAAATTTTCTTTTTACAACGGGATTTTTTTTGTTGAAAACGTTCCAGGAGTATGTAGAAAAAAAAGTCTGAAGGAAAAAAGGCGTAGAGCGTTTTCTGTGGGGCGCCTGACTTGGGCTTGGATGCGTCGTCCATAATAAATTATTCATTAAGGGCTAATACTCGCATTTTTTTATTTATAAATGGAATACAAACTATGGCGGTTCGAGAACACATGGCGACAGCGACGCAGCAAAAGTACGAAAAATAACCCGTTTTTTTATGGGATGTCGGCTCGCCCTTGTCATTGTTTTTCCTTTTCTTCCTGGATTGTTTCACCCAAAAGGTACAAGGGACGAGGAGGTGATAAGGGAAGACACCATAGAAGGATGCTGGGGAATCCCGGCTTAAGTGTAATTGTCAGCCCTTTCGGTCCCCGACATTGCGACCGGGTCCAGGCTTCTTTGGTGGCGTTATCTAAATAAAAATTGGAAGTACTTTTACCTTCCAGCTTTTGCTAGAGGAAAACAAAGCAAGTTTTGGCAGCATTCACCCCCCCGAACCCAAGCTCCCCATCTCGTAGATAGCATCCCTGACCTTTTTTACTTACTCAAAGAAGCTTCCATGGGCCTCTTTCGCCCCCTTCGATTTCAAGACGGCCAAGTTTTGGATACAGTGCAAACCGCTTTATTTGAATGTTGTTAGGACTGGACGAAATGTATTAACACATCCGAAGTTGCCTATACAGGCATGCTAGAAAACAGATATTGAAGGAGACAGTAGTAAATGTGGACTGTCCTGGATTAATTAATTAGATTGGCCAAGTTTATAAGCATTCTTTGTGTGAAAAAAAACTACGATTGAACGCGGTTTTGCATTCTTGTCTTTTGTATTTTGCAAGAACGTTTTCTAGTTTGCATGTTTGCAATTTAGCGAGAAGGTCGTATAACTTTAAAATATCGTCGTATAGCTTAATTATCTATAAATTGATGAATGACGTCGATCGCATGCTACGCGGACGCTAATGAGGATAGGTCGTAAGTTCCGTTACTGTTAGGAATTCTTGAGCAATTGAACATTTTGTTTCTTTCTTTTCTAGGAGATTTAACATTCCATTTCACGAGCTAGGGACAAACTTGTGTTCTTCATTTCGCCGTGTTTGCTGCACTCTTTTATCTTCGCGACTAAACATAAACTTGGCAAATCGGCTTAATTTGCACGTCAACGGTGAAAGGTCCAAGACAATGGCGAAAGGTTTTGGCTTTCTTTTGGGAGAAAAGACTTTTCAACCATTTCGTGGAATACTAACGGCTTTCTGGTATCAAAAGTTCTTGCCAAAGATCCGTATTTATATAAACGAAGTCATTTAGCATTGTAAGATATACAGCGGAGCTTAAAAATGTTTGGCAATAAAGTGGATTATTCAATTATCCATTGTTCAATAAAAAGGACTAGGTTTACATTGGAAAAATGGGCTTAAAACGGGACCGTCAACGTTTCATTCAATTAGGCGGAGTATTCAAATAACCGATATTCAGTTAGTTGGGATCGACTGTATTTGTGTGCATACAGAAAGTTTACATTCATTGGGTAATAACGGACAAAGGTGCTTTTCAACATTTGATTCGCTACATGCAACACGAAAGATATTAACAGTCATTTACTGCCAGTTAAATCTCAGCTTAGCTCCCCAATTAAAGCTTTTCGGTCGATGTATAGACAGCACATAAATGATAGCCAAGTTGGAGAACTTGCATTGGTTTCCTTTCATCGGTATTCGCATTCATGACGCCTACACCCCCGCGTCCATGCGTACGCTAATCTCGCGTTCAAATCTCTTCGTGCTGCCTCAGGTGCCCGATGACAATGAATGACGAAGATTACTGGATACCTTTTCTCTTATATTACACTGATTGAATGGGAGAAACGCGAAAATTGCATGACGATTTTTCCATAACTGTTGCATATTTTTTACAATTTAACACTAACATTTTAAAATTAAGACATTTAAAATTGAAATTTGCCAACGTGGAGAATTTTTCGAAATTCAGAATTTGGCAAAAACAAAGAAGTTCATTCCGCAATTGTGAACTAGCTTTGTATTTTTTCAAATACACCTCTTCGTAAGACTCTAGGGATGATCAATTAAAACTTCAATTTTTTGAAAGAAAACCAAACAAGTTCCTTGAACAATTATACATTATTACTTCCTGTTTTCAAAGACATCCGTTCGTAAGATTTTAGGAATTATGATCTAAAACTTTACTGTCAAAATTACTTCAAGAAACATTGTGTTGTAGACAGAAAAATCGTCGACGGAAGTTGACCATTTAGTCCATAAGAGAAGAGTCTTTCTCTTATTTTCCACTGACTGAATGGGAGATTCGAGTAAATGGCGTTGCGATTTTTTCTTAACTGTTGCATATTTCCTCACACTTTCTCAACCAAAATCTTAGAATTTATAATAGCTATAAATCTAATGTGGAGAAATTTTAAAATTTCACAATTGGAGAAAAAAAAATCCTTGAACAATTGTAAATTACCTTTATGCCTTTCCAAAGATACCTCTTCGAATCGTCCAGGAATTGGCAATGTAAACCCTACTGTCAAGATTACTGCTAGAAACATTGCGTGGTAAACAGAAAATCGTCCACCCCAAAGTTTTCCAGGCAATCGCCCATAAGAGAAGGTAGACAGTGGCCTTAAAAGCTCAAAAGCTACAAGCAGCTGATTTGCCATTTTCCTTTCTGCCTGCAATACACGACGCGTAAGAGCCAAGTTCAAAACATACTTCGCGAACTTCAACAGCAAGAAGTCCCTAAAACAGCAATTACATTCGTAGCACCGGCTGCCTTTTTAATAACAGTCCCTTCCTCGCACAGCAGCGTTGGTCAGCGCTGCAAGACCCGTGCTAATCAACCTGGCCTCGCGAGGCTGGCAGTCAAGGTACCAGCGAGCCAGACTAGCCCGCTTCCCCCCCCTTACCGTTCCCATGGACAAGGATGGTGTTCGACACGTCTACGTTGAATGCTGGTGCTTCTTCCTCTTCTGGTTTCGGATAACAGAAAGGGACAAGGTTGGAAATAGGGTCAGGAGACCCTTTTTCTTCTTCACCCCTTATCCGAAATTCAAGATGGCCGGCTGGAAAGGGAGTGAAGAGAATGGTACTTCTTACTACCCCCTTGAGAAGCTGATGCGAAGGTAAGGCCACAAACTGGCCATCCTTCCCAGCTGGGAAAAAAAAGGTGAGGGGAGAAAAAGGGAAAATGCGTGCTGTGTGGAAAGAGAGACACAGAGAGAGAGAGAGGTAGATAACAGTGTTCTTCATGCTCCGCGCTGCCATTCCAATCATTCATGGCCTTCTTTGGCCGTGGGAGGAAAAGCCGACGGTGAATGTGGCGGTTTCTCCTACGTCTCTCTCTCTCTCTCTTTCTCTCCCTTTCTTTCCATCGCGCTTCTCCTCTACCTCCACCACTGCTTTCCATGGTAAATCCCTATTACCTTCCTTTTCATGGCTTGTCGGTCTACCTCGAGAAACGCCCGGCGGGCTTGGTCCACGCATTTCGTGCTACAGGTTTTTCACTGCCCTGTTCCCAACTTGTCCTGGCTAGCGTGCCGTCTTGGCCCCAGCCTGAGCGGTCGGTTGGTTTGGCGTTGGGATTCAGTTGCCTTCGGGCTACACACACACCACGCTCCTCACCTTGGCAAGTTGGCCGAAAAGTGGGCACCAAAAACCTGTGTAAAGTTTCAAGTTTTGCAAAAGTTTTGCGGGCGATTTGACGGGAATCCAGCCGGATTTGACGGGCCGACGAGTTGTGTGTAACGTGACACTGGATTGCAGCACGTAATAGTGGCCAATTGGGCAGTGAAACATTGGTAAATATCCTAGGACTGGATGGAAAAGCCGTTGGGGAGAAGCTGTAGCTGGGCTCGACGCTGGTAACTGGTAGCGCGTCGGCCATCTTGGGCTGCGAGTTAAGTTGGTCCCCCACCTGTAGAGCGCTCGTCGTCGTGTGGCTCTGCTGGGCATCGCGGAAAGCCAAGCCAGCACGGTACACCACTTCTCATTGCCGTTGCAGCATCCATGGCTTAGGGCTGTGTTAGCAGGCAAAAGCGTGTGCGTGGTGCTCGATATTGTTTCCAGCGGCATTTTTTGGGGCGTTTCTGCGCGCGTGAATTGGGTGGCCGAACACTTGTCGGAAGCCCATTGATTAACAACACTCGACGACAGCGTCGCTTGGGCAGCACGGTATTGACCGAGACATTTGACACTCGCAGAAGAGGAACTGGTGAGTTGGGGGGGTTTACCTTTACCAGCGAGTCCAGGCTTGGGAGTTGACGGTTCTCATAAGACGATTCCTGACTTGAACCATGGCTGCCGTGAGCCCGATGGACGAAGAAAGCTCCATAAGCGTCACGTTGGTGCCGAAACGCGAGGCACCGGAAGACACAGACGGAGACGCTTTGTCTCCCCAGAAAAGACCGCTCAATAACAACAACAATGATGTAGCAACCGTCTTTCTTATCGATACTGCAGAGTGCGATGTTCAGGTGGAAGAAGAAACCGAAATTGAGGCGGCCGAACATGAAGGCTCGGTCAGTGTGGATGAGGTAAATGACACACACACACACTAATGTAACCGTAAAATACCGTTTGCTTCTGCTTCTTTCTTTCTTTTTTTCTTAAACTTGATTTCTGCGAATAGTTACCGCTCTGGGGTGCTGGAAAGGAAGACTCGGATTTGTTTCACATGTAACGAAATTTTAGCGTCCAAATGGGGCTTTTTCAAGCTGGGTAAATTGCCCGAGTAACGGGAGCGTTTCTTTGGGTAACGACATGTTCGCAAGTTTAGAACGTTGGGTATAAAGGAATTCCTGGGTTAGCGATATTTGGGTAGTGTAGAAAAAACTTCGGGTGACCCAAGCGTACTTGACAAATGTAGTAGACACTTAAAGGCCAATACTGCGTTTCTTATGGACGATTACATATAGAAATTGGGTGGACGATTTTGCAGTTGTTAGTCAATGTTTCTCGAAGTCGTTCTGACAGTAAAGTTTTGATTAAGAATTTCTAGAATCTTACGAGGAAATATCTTTGAAAAAAGGCACGCATAATTTTAAATTGTGCAAGGAACTTGTGTGCTTTTTGTAAAATTTGTGAATTTGGGAAATTTCTCCACGTTAAATTCTAGGTATTGTTAATGTTAAAATGTTGGTAGAAAAATTATCGAAAATGTAAAACAGGTGTAGAAAATAACTGTCACACAATTTTCTTGTTTGTCCCGTTCTGTCAGTGTAAAATAGGATACGGTAAGGCTACGGTGCGTCAAAGCGTGCTATAGGGAATCACAGGCTACGGTGTCATCGATTTGGCCCAAACTATTCATTATTTACGTGAACAATCTTGACAGTAAAGTTTTGGATCGCATTGTCTAGTGCACATTGCGGAGATTTTCTTCAAAAAGTTCGCTGTAAATTTCTAAAAAGCGATTGTAATTGTAACTTTGGCTGGCAAAAAGCCATTTCTAACATTCGATGGCAAAGTTCACTAAGGCCAATTGAAAGTATTCTTGGACGAAAACGGAATTCAAATCCAACTTTTACTTTTGGACTTGTCACCTAGGAAGTTTCAGGAAACTATTTAAATCCGAAACGAACCGACGCACTTGAGATCCGTTCCCGTCAATAAGTTAGGTAAACGGTGCTTGACCTACCTTGAGGCCGTATACTTAAAACTACCTCTTCCCCCAAAAAAGTTGAAATTCGATTCTCAATTCACTAATTGACTAAAAACTTTCCAAAGAAAAACTCGACGATATGCACTAAGTATTACAATGTAAATCTTTACTGTCGAGATTGTTTAAAGAAATACCAAGTAATTTTCGTGGAATCGCTGACGCCATTTAGCATCTGATCCCCCTATCCTTAGATCACCATACCCTTAAAATTTCAGTTAAAATTTCAAAATTTGGTTAAAATTTCAGTTAAAAGCTGAAATAATATTACACTTCATTATCACATGTTAAAAGCGAGGGCTCGATGACTTTTCTGCGTGTACACTTTTTGTCCCGATTGTGGGGCCTACAGGTTTAGTAATCTGGGGAAGTCTCAAGATTAAAGGGGGGGGGAGGGGTTGGGGGGTAAAGGTGTTTCCCTGCCTGGCTTGAGGCGACCATGCCGTGTGCTATGTTTTTTTGTCATTGCCATCGTCTTCCGATCGAGGCATCCATCCCCACGTTTTTTTCATTCCTCTTGCGCCTAATGGATGATTGACTCGTGTGTCCGTTTGGGTTTTCTTCTGGGCGCCTTGTTGGAATACGAATATTTGATTTGACAAGTCAGCAGTTTTAGGGGGGGGGGAGGCCGGCGCTATGCAAATAGGTGAGAGACGTAAGACACCAGGTGGTGGTGCTACAATTGTTCCTAACCCGAAGTACTAATACTTGAATTAGCATAGCCTGTCTAGAAAGCTGAGGTTGCAAATCATCCCACTTAGTTAGTCTTGCCCTTTTTTTGTTGTTATTCTTCTGGCGTTGGGAGACGCAAGGAGCCAGAAACGAAAAACGGACGAGACGGATGGGTGCGTGAATCATGCATTTGGCAAATGATGAAGGCCAGTCCAGGTGCACCTTGCACGTTGTGGGCTGTGCAGTACAGGTGGAGCGTCTTCCCCGCTGACTTTTTATCTCAAACCTTGCCTGCGCTTTGGAGTTTGGCTCTTCCCAAACTTTGGCGCAGTACAGGTAGACAAGACAGACCTGCCAACGTGCTTTTTATGACTAGTTTCCGCGGCAAACACGCACGGAGAAACGACTCCGTACTAGGTACAGTACTGGCGGAAAAATCCCCGAGAAATGCTAGGCGCTCATTTTCGAAGAAAATTGAGGTGGAGAAAAGTATTCAGGTAGGATGCTAACGTAGATTCTTGTTGGAGTGTGATTTTTTTTGAGTTGTCCCTTTTTTGAGTTTACCCTTTTTGAGTTTACCCTTTTTGAGTGGGGAGCAATACCTCGGCTTAATCACTATTCAGGGTTGGGTTTAGTTATATAGGACTGTGGGGTCCGAAGGAAAGTGAGTTAGAGCGCACGACAGGTGAACTTTCGTCAAGACTGCGTCATGAATGGCAATGGGTTCTTTTTCTTTTTTTTAATGGTACGCTATGGCGAAAGTAAGCAGCAGCAGACGAGCGCAATAGCCTGGACGTATTCTTACCTGTGTAAAGGAAGCGTGATGTACGGTTCTGTGCCAGAGATATAGAAAAGGGATCCGAAGGGGGCGTCAAAAGGTCTTGAATGAACGAAGAATTCGGTAGAGACTAATCCAAGGAAATACGGTTTGAATAACTTGTTAATCTTTGCATAGAGCATCTCGGCTTTCAACTTTTTTGTGGTGTTTTTATTTTTGTTGCGTTGGCAAGTTAAGTTTTGTTATTAACCTGTACCAGGCTTTAATATGCAAATCATGAGCCCGGAAACGCAACATAAACGTGGCAGGTTGAGACGCGGGTTTCCAGTGCAGAGCGGACGCAAAAAAATAAATAAAAAAGAATGGTGGTCCGAATCCTGAACAATACTGCATAGGACTGCGTGGATCTCGTATTATTTATGTCTTAAACTAGTTAAGGATAAGGAGGGGGGAGACGCTCGTTAATGAAAGTAGCCGTATCAGTGCTTTGGATGCATTTTACTTTCGAGCTCACGGCGGAGATTTATATGTCAGGGACCAGCGTTGCATCCGCTCGTAATTTATGGCCAATTTCTTTTAATTTTTCATGGTTAAACCTCTTCGGCGGAATTATTTATTGGGCTGCGAAGTTTTCGTATACAGAATTCTGTCTACAGTATTTATTTGGGACAATAACCAACGTCATTGGTGAATTAAGTTGCAATAGACAGAACAACTCAAGACCTGGGGACTTTTTTTAGTGTCGGTTGTGTCAAAACGGTGTTTCGGATTGTATAGATTTTTTGCTGTTAGAATTAGTTTTCGCAGAATGCGAGGAAGCGTTACTTTTAATTTTTATTTAATTAGCGAAATTCTGCCAATCTTGCGAGACTTCCTAGAGACGTTTTTCGAAATTACCTTGGACTACTGTGAAGCCTTATCTCGCTAATATGAAGCATGACTTTACTGTTAGGAATGTTTGGGGCGAAAAACGTTTTCAAATGAAATGCTCTATGTATTGAATAATTCTAATAATTCGTGGAGAAGTATCTGCTGGAATGAATGAGACAAGGTGTGAAGCGCCCACGTGAGGTGCGATAACTACGTGCGGAATTTGTACTTGTGCAAAGTTCGAGTACTGAGTTTTATTCTGGGAGAGGAATGTCCGGGTTCTGGTTAACATATGGTGTAAGTTGCAGACGAGATGCAAATGAAAGGACAGGTGACAAGCGCATCGATGAGCGGGATCTCTCGTTTCTCAGTTATCTTCTTTCGGGATGCTGACTTTTTTATTTGGGGGCTTTTTTTCTAAAAAAAAAGTAAATAGGGATATCGCTTAGCGTGAGAGAATGCGAGGGGAATTACCAACGATAAGAATGGTCAGGGGCGGAGTTACTAGTGTCAGTGCGGCAAGAGATTTCTAGCAGTTGGCGTTGGATCCCTTTTGGAACAATACATTGTAATGTTCAGAGTATCAATGGCATTATCGATGATGGGATGGCGTGATGATGGTGGGACCCGCGAAGAAAACGAAGGCCTCCCATTGCGTTCGCTCTTTTGCTTCCAGATTGTTAGAATCGCTCGGAAAGGCTCATTGGGTATGCGCCACATTCCACGTCTACCTACTATACACAGGGGTATCAAGGTATGGGAGCAGAAGCTCCCTATGCAGCACCATCTGGTGAATACCCGAACCACAATATTAAGAACGAGTTACGAGCCCTGATCCCCATTTTTTTTTTGTTACTTAGGATACAACAGGCAACCCAGTGTTCTAGATTCCCCTTCGTACTCTTCGTATTTAATGTTTAAATCATTAGAAAGAAAGCGGAAGAAAGCGTAAGATGATAATGTGACACATTTGTGACGCAGTTCGTCTTTAAACTCTACTTTCTACGGCAAACAACCCAAGAAGCTAGTTTAAAGCAAAAGAAAATAGAGGTAAGTAGGAAAATAAATAGGTACAGTAGAACACGCCAACCCAAGAAACTAATGTAAATTAAAAGAAAAAAGAGAAAAGGAAATAATTAGGTAAACAGATATATATAAAAAAACACTTTTCGTCTACTATGTTGCAAGCTAATGTAAAGCGCAGCAAATTTAGAAACATCCGACATGGCAGTAGGCAAAAAACTTACGTCGTTTTTTTTAAGAAAGAAAAGAGACTAGAATAAATATAACTAAAAAATAGGGAACGCATAACATATTCTACGGTATGATTTTATTCTTCCCCCGGGCCCGTAATGGAAAACATGATCAACCCAAGAAACTAGTTTAAATTAAAGGAAAAAAGAGAAAGAAATAATTAGATAAACAAATAGAACAAAGCTTACTTTTCGTCTACGATTTCGCAAAGAATGTAAAGCGTAGCAAACTTTGACATATCCGACAAAGGCAAAAACCTCCGTCGTTTTTTTTGAAAAATAAATAAAGAAAAGAAACTAGAATACCAAAAATAGGAAAAGGATAAATTTAATAGGACAAAAGGATTTTTTCTGAAGAAAAAAGCAAAAGAACTAGAATAAACATAAATAAAAAATAGTGGAAGCATCAAATATTCCATTTATGATTTCATTCTTCCCCCCGGGGGCCTGTAATGGAAACATGATCGATTCCGAAATGAAAAATCTGTAGATTTGTATGTTTCTCTGAGGAGGTCTATTCCTTTTTAAAAAAAAAAAAAACACGGGGCAAGCGCGTTCGTTTCGTATTTCCTCGTTGTATTCCTCGGTAGTCGCGCGTTTCCCTTCAGGAAATTGCATTGGAAGGCTGTAACGGCGCGAGGGGAACTTCTCTTACGGCGCTTTTTGGTTCGTGGAGGAGCGCCGGGCCCGCAGGGGGGTGGGGCCTAACGGCATGCGTTGCCCGCCGGCGAGATGCGACGAATGGGGACGGCAGGGGGTGGCGCGTCACTTTTCCGCCCCGTTTTTCTCGTTGACTCCGTTCGTTATCGCCCCGGGCTATGCTCTGATTGGGCGCAGTACCGACGCTCACACTGAATGTGGACGCTGGCGGTCTACGCCGAAGGTAGCATTGTTTCCTGGGTCGTAGACTGGGGACGTTTGAGCCATTGGGTGAGGGAAAAGGTAAAGGGCAGCTGAAAGTTTTTTTGCGTGTATCGTGCAACTGGAGTCAGAAAATCAGCTGAGTTTCGGTGGCCATTGCCCAAGTTCCCCGGCGAAAAGCGGCCCCCCCTAAAAGAAACGGGAGGCGACCCCTGGTGGCAGAGTTGTTCTCCCTTCCCCTGGAGGCCAGCCCTAAGTTGTTGGGGCGGTTCAAGGAGGGGAGAAGAGAGCGGAAGGCCGGTTTGGCTGTGAGTCAAGAAGCTAGCGTCCCAGGTAGACGAGGAAAAAAGGGCGTTGCGCCCACACGAGACGTTGGGGCGAGTGAGCGTAAAACCCACAAGAGGAACAGCACCTCGCACGTATCCACATATCCCATCCCATCGCCCCCTCCAGAGTTCCAAAGTTAAAAGCTCCCGGGACGTAGCAGCTAGCATTTGCTTGGCTGGCAGAGCAGGTGCAACGCAGGTGTGTTTCCAGTGAGCGGGTGGTTGCTTTTTCGTTCACAAGTGAGGCAATCGCTGATCGCTGGCCTTAGATAAACTCGGAAAAGAGGAGTCAGCTAGCGCTACAGCGTTTCGATCGCCGCCGGTTCGGCCAACAAGTGCCATACGGAGGAATATTTCTGGGTGCCACCGTTTTTTTTTTAAATGTTTTAGGTGGCTTCTGGGGGTGACTTTTTGATGAGTTACAGTGAATGACTTGGATTTGGGGACATTTTTTTTTTTTGCCCTTGACGGGTCCAGTGGCTTTTGAGTTTGGGTTATGTGAGAGAGGATTACAAATCACAGTGAGAGTTTTATTGAGCTAGTGAAGGTGGGATTTGGTATAGTTTTTTAAAAAAAGTTATCATTGCTTCGTCGCTGCCGTTTTATGTGATAAATTTCCTATATGCCGGATTTGGATTCCTTTGGTGGTGTCGCGTATATGCCGACAGATATTATGTCGGCTGCAATGGAGGTATGGCAAGTAAGCTAAATTGGACGGAACTGAGAGACTTGAGCCCGAACGAAACCCAAAAGCGAGCCCATTGACCGAGAACGGCCCCCCCCCCCCAGAATTTTTGCGCTTAGTGCAAAAACCATAAAGCGAGCTTTTAAGCCTGTCTGCCAACTCACAACTTTTCCTTGTACTTTTCTGCTCCAGTTGGGCTTTGACTATCTCCTATTCTTTGGGTGACGGGGGTGTGCAAGAGATTGAACGGAAAATTGTAGCAAAATCCTACCCCCCCAGCAGAAGAAATGTTATTTCAGTGCGAACGACGCCCGGAGTGGGTTCGGCATCATGGCCACTCGCAATTCTCCACGCGGAGCCATGACATGTCCCATGTGGTAACATTTTTTCTGGGAATTTTCTTCTTCTTTTTTTTTTAGATTGTTTTTCGAGTGATTGTGTTTTCAGTGCTTTACTTTATTTCTGCTTGTGCTTTCGGGGGAGAAGAGGGGTGTTTGGATACGTCCGTGAGTTGCTTGAAGTTTTGAGTTTCGTAGCATGGAAAGAAAAGTTGATTTCAAAGGTTTCTCCCTCCCCAAGTTTCTCATTTGTTCCTGGTTATTGTTGAAAAAAGGGGGCCACAACAGAATAACGAGATTCAGATGGGTCGACTTGATTAGGAATTTTTGGCAAAGGGGCGCCAAATTTTTACCTGTCTCTAGATATTTTAAGGGTCCGGAGAAGTTGTAAAGAGGGGGCTTGATTTGACTGTCATGCTATAAAACTTTTGCCGACCGTGACGATGGACGTTGAAACACTTGATTAATGGCAGTCGAGCACGACGGCCCCCAAACGCATTGGGCAGAGATTTTTTGGGGGTCTGGGCTTAGATTTTTCTCGAGGTGTGAATTGGTTGGGTCGGGGTGGGGAAAAAAAATCGATTTTCTGAGGGTGGCCTTTTTTGTGTCGTTTATTGGCATGTTATGAATGTGTGATGGAAGAGACTTCGCAAAGCATTGGAACTAACGTGTTGTCTGTCGCGCGGGTGTGCGACGTGCGGAAGGAACGGACGCTGGGCGCCGCCGTCCGCGAACGGCAAAAGCTTGCGCTTTTTGCCCCTTTCTTCGCGTTCGGACGGGTCCGACGCCCGTTGCCTTCGCACGTTTAACACGCCCGACGGTTGAATTTGCAGCCTCCCTATTTTCCGCCGCCGTTTCCGTCGCAGCAACAAGTCAGCGTCGAATTCCACCATGCCGCCACTGCTCATCTCAACGCGTCCGCCGACCCGTATCAGCTCAACTCCATTCACCAGACACATTACACCTCCCACCAACTCAACCAGCGTTCACACGACGTAAGTTTGGGGGAAAAAAATTAATGGGGAAAAAAATGATAAGCGTGGGGGATAATGTTTTATACCTTGCTGATGGGATTTTGTTTAGCAATCTGGCGGTGTTCATGCAGCGTCAGGATTCACGTACGATAGTGGACGCCGCGAGTACGGCGTCACGGTACGTCGCCCGGATGTACTCATCCCTGCCGGTCATCATGTGACCATCGACGGACAAGAAGCACTGGTCATCCCAGCGCCCTTGAGCTCACACACGAACATGGGTGACGGACAGGTAAAAGACATTTGAAGGCTTGCTTTTGATTGCGAGCGACCAAGAGTTACGGCGATTTTTAAGGCGGTCTTTTCTTATGGACGATTACGTGGGGAATTTTGCGTGGACGATTTTTGCGTTTGAGACTCAATGGTTGTCGAAGTAGTCTTGATAGGAAAGTTTTGATTAAGAATCCCTAGAATCTTAACGATGAGTGGTCTTTGAAAGAAGGAAAATTTACAATTGTGCCAGGAATGTGTCTGCTTTTTTCCAAAATTCTGAATTTTGAAGATTTCTCGACGCTCCGTTCTAGGTATTGTTAATTTTCACATTTTGGTCGAAAAGTTGTCGAAAAATATGCAGCAATTGTGGCGAAATCGTCTACGCAATTTTCTCGTTTCTCCCATTCAGTCGAGGTAAAGTTTGAGAAATTCTTGCCTTCTCTTATGGACGATTATTTGGAAAGCTTGCCTGGACGATTGTGCGTTTAGTAGTCAGTAATTTCGCGAAGTAGTCTTGACAGTAAAGTTTTAACTGATAATACCGAGAATGTTACGAAGAGATATTGTTTATATAAAGGCCAAACCACTTAACAATTGTTCAAGCCATTTGTTGCGTTTTTCCACAATTTCGACTTCCGAAAATTTCTCCACGTTATTCTAGGTATTATTAATTTTTAAGACTGGTCGAAAAGGATAACAAATATAAAACAGTGATGAAGAAATCATCCACGCAATTTTCTCGTTTCTGTTATTCAGTGTAATGTAAGAGAAAGGGTAGACAGTGGCGTGAAACTACCTTGGTAAGAAAAAACATTCCGTTGGAGCTAAAAGAGATTCTGGGTTTCGGAAAGCAAACAGTGCAAGTTAAATTCTTTTTACACATTTTTTACACACAGTAACATTTTTTAAACAAGACAGGAATATCAAATTTTATCTAGACGTATTGTATGAAGAGGAGAAAGATTTAACATAAATAGATAGCCGAAGACGACGATACGTTGCAGAAGCGACGTCGGTCGTTTATCAAAACAAACAAATAACTACCTTGTCAGGTGACATTAAAATTTCTAGGTTGTTTTTTATCGCATATGCAAGGTTTGGATAAGAAGTCTTAGGTTTTCAATGCGAAGTTTTTGCAAGTTTTCAATATTGTAGCTTGAGGTGGGCTTTTAACCGTGATCCTGGAGCTAGGTTAGCGTTAGCTGGTTTTGCCAGCAGTGTGGTAGTAATGACAAATCGAGAACGATGGTAGGTCTCGCATGCTGGGCTGATGGGACGTGTTTGATAAGAGTTGCCAATAATAAAACAGTAGGCTGGTTGGACAAGTTTTTGTTCGAGCTTTTATCACCATTATCTTCAATAGCTGACAATTCAGCGGGGGGATAGGGGTTCTCCCGTCGTGGAAGCTTCTGATTAACACTGTGATCTCAAAGTTTCCGTGCACGGAAATGTCGGTTGTCATTGTACTTGCCCGTGGCAATGCCAGGGTAATTTTTAAAAGGTTAAAAGAAAAAGAAAAGAAAAAAAGGAAATTCTACGGTTTATAGATCCAGTGTGAAGTTTGAACCGGATAAGACCACCTAGCCGTGCATAACTTATTGCTCTGACAAGAGGCCCTTCTTGTACGGTTTGATTGCTATTTTTATTTCGTGTGACAAATCAATCTGAAAGGAAATATTGTCCAGTCAAATAAGCTATTTCGAAATTACGGAAGCCAAAGCTTCCGTAAGCAGATGTAAGTCAAACATATTCCTCCGCCCCCCCAGTTATTGCGACTCCATTACCATGAGAAGAGAGCACACACGACCCTCGAGAAAGATAACATTTCCGTGACACATTTCCCAAATTCTTGAGTTCACGTTTCTCAAATTGTTTCTTGAATTTGAATTACACTTGAATTGAAAGTTTCAGTTCAAGGATGGAAGGCGAATGACTTTCAGTCTCATTGCGTTACACATTTCTCTTCCATTTTGTTGTGTCGTGTCGAATTTGAATGTGAAATTGAATTTGAACTTGAAATGCTTGAATTTGAAAGACACTTGAATTGGAAGTTTCAATTCAGGTATGGAAAGCGAGTGAATTTTCAGTTCCAGCCAGTTCAATAGTTTTAAGTCAAGTCAATCCAGAAAAGGTAGAACGTGGTAATGTATTACAGTTCAATTGAAATGAATTGCATCAGATTTGGCAAGTCGATTAGAATTTGCACGTCCCGAAAGGCGCTTTGTCGATAACCTACCAACATTAAGCTTGACAAAATGGAACATGAAGCAAGTAAAAGGGAAAGATCTCTAGAGATTGGAATGATAGCCACAGGTTTCGCGTGTTGCAGAAAAGCGCGTGTGAGCAGCTCGAGGCTGGTGTTCGTTTTGGCTCAGGTCGTCTCAGCTACTAAGAAGAGGAGTTATACATTATACATGTGAATTATACATGTGTATGAGATAACCAATAGTTTTTAGCTTTAAAGATACAAAGCGACCATGGTGATTAAACAGACAGGGCAGAAATTGGTGAAGTCATGCCGGATTTAGCTCGGTTACCTTAACGTGTGAAGATTGGAGCACAGTACCGACTCGAGATAACTAGAAACTCAGCAAGTTTTCTTTAAAAAAGTTGGATCATCCAAATAAGCACTCGTGTGCTCCGCTATTTCGGGGCGAAGCGTGGAAGAACATGTTAATCGTGAAGCCCACGTCGGGTGTGTCAATCGGGTGCGCAAGGGTGTGTGATGAAAGGTGGAGCTAATCTCATTAAGTGTGAGAAAAGTTAACGATTGCAAGAGCTTTTCAAGATCCTCAGCGCAGATTAGCTATTGGGAAAGGTTCTTGTCGGCTTCGGTAAATGAAGACCTTTTTTTTCTGCTGGCTCATCCGTATTTGGTTGGTGGTGATGTCAAAGTGCTAACATGTGAAAGAGTAGGGAAAAAAGAATTGTTGGCGGGTCAAATGGCGTAAGGGAAGGCGAAATTTATGTCTCGCCCTCCGCTTTTCGCTCCTCCGGTTCCTGTCCGGCAGTTTAGGATCATAATTCACGTGCCGACAGGTGATGATGAGTTATTCTTAGTGTCAACCGTCTTGCAGTCCTCTTCTGAAAGCCAAGCTTGAAGGCCACGCCGGAGCTCAGCTTGTTAGGGCTGAATAACTTGAGAGTTGACGTCGACGTTTTTGCAACACTGCTGTGGCAAAAGTCCTTCGCTTATGGACGATCATATGGAAATTTTGCGTGGACGATTTTGCGTGTACCGCTCAATGTTTCTCGAAGTAAACTTGACAGTAAAGTTTTAATTAACAATCCCTAGAATCTTACGAAGAGGTATCTTTGAAAAAAGGCAAAGATAAGTTACAATTGTACAAGGAATTTGTCTGCGTTTTCCAAAATTTTGAACGGCGAAAATTTTTCCACGTCAGATTCTAGCTACTATTAATGTTAAAATTTGGGTAGAAAAGGGAGAAAAAAGTATTAAACAGTTATGCAGAAAACGTTCACGCAATTTTCTCGGTGTCTCCCATTCAGTCAATGGAAAATAAGAGAAATTCCGTTAATTGGATTTAAATTACGAAACTTTTTATTGGGACATTTTAATTAGACTGTCCTACGCTCTCTTCTCACCATCGTACCTTTTTGGAATTATAAGAATAATCTGTTCATTCTGTTAAAGTGCCGATCGAATTAAACGAAATTTTGGATATAGTTTTTTCGACTCTACAGATGGCTGACTAAGTAACTAGCAGTTCTCGTCAGAAAATTGCCAAATTACGAATTCACTGCTACGCGGACCTGTTACGAAAACACGCACAGCTGTTAGCAATTTCCTTTGAAACGCAACTAGCAATTAGTAATGATGAAAGGGCTCTTCAAGATTTCTATAATGAGCTCGACTTGTGCCTAATAATTCTGCATCCCCTTAGCAAATACTGTGCAACGAAGAGTGTCTCATAAATGCCAGCAAAGAGCTTTGTCCACTCGTTCTGTATAAGTAAGAAAGGGCCCAATATCAGAAATTTCACGTACTTCGTGATCGATTATTTTGCACGTAGATTTCGTGTGTTTGCTTTTCGTGTACTTCCTTCTTTTTCTTTTCTTCTTCTTCTTGTTATTATTATTATTCTTGTTATTATTATTCTTGTTATTATTATTATTATTATTATTATTATTGTTGTTATTATTTATTGAAAGCGCAGGTGTGAGCTACAATCTGATTATTTCATAGGCAAATACGACATATTTTCATTCAGAAAGTGAATAGTTCGGTAGTTTACCTCCACTATTGTCAGCCAGCTAAAAAAAGTCGTAAATGATTTCACTCGCGGGTCATCGCAATTTATTCTAATCCGAAGCTATATTGTTATCAGTGGAATTACGGTTTAAAAGATATCGGGCGGCGTTCTTTGATGGTGTTCTTTGATAGTGTTTTATAGTATGCACGAATCTTGAGAAGAAAGAGTAGGGAAACGAACGTGTGTGACAAGGATATGAAAAGTGGTAGGTGACATAACGAAGTCTCAACCTTTTGTCTTTTTTCGTTTCTAGACCGGTGTGGATGGAGACACGAGTTATATTACGGCGGCTGAACTGGCGCTGGTGAAGAAGGAGTTCAACGAGTCCGGTAATTTTCCCCTTTTTTCGTGTGTTTTTTCACGTTGTCCTGGCGTAATGACGCCAGTGGAAGCTCGCGCTGTACCTCATGCCTACATAACACCAAAACTCCTCCATAACATAAGCTTTCTTTCGTGTCGGCTTATCGTCGTGTTAATTGTCAGCGTTTCGTTATTCAGGCATGAGACAGCGTGGCGAAAACGACAAAGATGTAGTGATGACGCCTGGCATTGTTTCTCCAACAGACGTCTTCTGCAGTGTGCCTGGACGACTTTCCTTACTCTCATCCACCTCCAAGTATAAAGTGACAGTCGGCGAAGTCCAGCGACGTTTGTCACCTCCAGAGTGTCTCAACGCCTCGCTGCTGGGAGGAGTCTTGCGCAGGTATGTGGACCCGCCTTCGGGAATCTCGGGCAGATGCTGGCGTTGCCTAGCACCCAGGAAGACAAAAGCTACCCCAAGTTTTTTTTTCTTTTTTCTTAGCTGCCTTTTTTTATCCTTAGTTTCATAATAAAGCCCAAGAGATGTGTGGACTTTTTCCAAGTTTACGCGTACAAATAGGCGCGTTTCCGGAGACAAACTTCTAAAATTGAAGCATGGAGATCAATCGAGGGGGGGGGGGAACTGATGGGGATCGGGAAAAGACGTCAGGGTGGAAAATCGATGAGCGAGCTTATGAGTTTTCTCCTGGCAGGTTTCTGTAAACGTACTGTACGTACCTGGAACTAGGTACAAGTTTCGAAATGGCGAAGGACTGTTTTAGAAAAAAGAAGAAAAGGTGTAAGAAGGCTGGAAAAGAAGAAGCTGGACTTCTGCAGCTTATAAGAGAGCTGATAGATTTGATAGATTGGTTGATTAGTACAGTCGGGGTCTTACCCGAGTACCTTTTTCTTCCGTTGGGGGGGAATTATGCCGAGATCTCGACTGGAGATAAGGGCAAGTTGAGGTTCTGGGTCAATCCAGCTTAGGACGATCGTTAGTAAGTTCAAACGACTTTTTTTTCATGGGGTATCGGAAAGGTGGGAAATGCTTCAGCAATCGGCTTTTTGAGGGTACTGATTTATCGGTCTATTGCTACAGGATTCTAATAAGTTAAGAAGAAAAGAAACGTCTTTAAATAGGGGAGATTGGGAGTTGCATTGTTGGGTTAGGTTTCGCTTCACAAATAATGTCTTTGAGAAACACGGTGTTGCTTTTATCTACCGTTTTCTTTGCGTCCGAGGTCTGGGGTTCATTTGGAGGGAAGACATCTTGAAGCTTGTTTGGTCCATGGACCATTAAACAAGAAAATAGGAAAACGGCGCTTTCTTTATTCAGCTCCTTTAGTCTTCTTTGTTTCAGAAAAAAGGGGGAAAGGAATTGAAATAAAATAAGGCAAAATGGAGAGAAAATGTTAGGTTTTAGTGGATTGAAGGAGGTTGTACCTTTTAAAAAAATCTTGCGTTCTTAGTGATTTTTTTTAGTCATTTTTTTTAAGTATATGAATCCATCATAGGCTTTCAACTGTTGATGAGTCATATAACTTTTGGGCTTGCATGGGAGTATCAAGGCGGGAGGCAAAGACGAGGTTCGGTTTCAATTCAAGGTTTTCGTAAGTAATTTGGTGGCCAAGCCGTTTTCGCGCTCTCTGAGCTGTGACATTGTTGGAACCGCTGGATTGATTTGCGGAACGCGTTGTGTTCTGCGTCTTGTGAGCGCATGTGGTCTACGTAATGTCGTGCCGCATGGCTGCCCTCCAGTAACCATTTTTCTTAACAGTTCTACCTCGTTAAGTATACGGTGCGCCAAACCGTGGTATAGAGGAATCACATGCTGACGGGCGTCAGCGATTTCGAAAGAACTGCTCAGGATTTCCTTAAACAATCGCGACAGTAAAGTTTTGGATCGTAATGTCTAGTGCACGTCGTCGATATTTTCTTAGAAAAATTCTTAGTAAATTGATAAAAAAGCGAGTCAAATTTCAACTTTTTTGCAGGGAAGCCATTTCCAACATTCGATCGCAAGGTTCACTGAGCCGCTTGAAGCTGTTATTTTTAACGTAAACGGGATTCAAATCCGACATTTAGTTTTTGGAGATTTCAGGAAACTATTTAGGTTATGAATCCGAAACTAACCAACGCATATAAATTTGGTAAACGGTGCTTTAGTGTATCTTGAGCACGTAAATTTAAAAATGCTTTTAAAGAAGTTGTTTTTGATTCGCTGCTTACAAATTGACTAAAACCTTTTTAAACAAAAACTCCACGATGTTACAAATTTCCGAAAACAATTACAAACTAGATATTGTAATTCAAGACTTCATGATTAAGATTCTTTAATGAAATATTGAGTAGTTTTGAGAAAATCATTGACGCCGTTTAACATATGATTCCATATACCACGGTTAGGTCATTTTGTTCCTTTGGGCCAGGAATATAATCCAAAAATGTCGTCTTTTTCCCATTTCACTTACCTTTATGAAAGGAAACTTCTCATTTGGTATGCCGTCATTTGTTAAATGTCGTGCTAGGAAGATTAGTTAAATTCAGCCTTTATTTAGGAAAAAGAGCTGGCAGATAACGGATCTTTCAGTTGAACGTGAAACTCGATGTTTTGTACACGCTTTGAAAGAGCGGAGTTCAATAGCTAAGTAAACTCGTTAGCAGGATAACGCTTTTTCGGTAAACGGTTCAATAAGTCATGAAACCAATTTTTCTTTCAGTGCTCTTTTCCGTGTAAATTGACTGTTATGTTTGACGTTACAGGAAGTAGCAAGCAAGTTGAGGGATAAGAGAATTGGCCTTAAATGCTCCCAAGTCCAGAACACAACGCAGCTAAAAACGAAAAATGAAAAAAAACTGGAGAGCTTGCGGTTGCTCAGCTACAAGAACATTAACATGAATTACGAAGTATTCTCATGACGAGGGCTCTATCTACCTGCGATGGTACTTTGCAGTGCTTTGTGTGCGTCTTCTGGCCTTTAGAGGCCCTCGTTGCCCGCCTTCCTTCCGTGAAACATGCATAACCAAGTAGCTTCCCTATGCCATACATCTTTCTCTTCTTTTTTCTCGTCTTCTCAAGGAGCAAAAAAAAAAAAGATAAACAAGTGTGTATGTAAAGGCTTTTAATGTCCCGCGCTCTCAAGTCGCCCCAAATCTGAAATTCTCCGGAGATGCACTTTAGCTACGCCATTTGTCTCGGATAGGGAACGTAATAAGTTTAGAGTGACAATTTCAGAGTAGCAGCGTGTGAAAAAGTTGGCAAGCTCAAAGAAACGAGTGCTTTTTGTGTAGGATTCTCTTTTTTTGTGTGTGTTCTTCTGCGCTGGGTACCTAATCCGTGGACCCATTTGGATTGAGTTCTTTAGAAAAGAGCGCCATATTTTCTGGGGACGGAGGAATCGTTAAAAGAAAAAGCGAAAGCTACTGGCCTTCGGTACTGAGATGGGTAAATTGCGCAGTTTCCTGGTGCTACATGGTGCGCGGAAAAGATGTCTTGACAGGCAAATGATGGGTCTGACGACGTCCATCTTGTTGTATTTCTTTATTTTCTGGTACGCTAAACTAGTGAAGCGAGGGAAAGAAGTTACTTTTCCGAATGGCACATCTGGCAATGGTAATGTCGTTGACATACGGGTTAGCGCGCTGTTTTCCCTCTTTGCATGGGAATGAATGTTCATACCGGGGAGTACAAAGCAGGAAGCGACGAAAAAATGAACGATTAAAGAGGGGGAGGGGTGGCAAACATTGTGATTACGGAGCTGAAGATGCGGAGAAAGCATGACCGGCGATAAAGGGGGGGGGGGGGAGAAGGGGAGCGAACCGAGTCAAGGGGTCGTGACCCCTCACAAATGAGTCTGTTTGATATGGATTGTCAATTCAGTGGAGCGAAATAGAGTCGGTAATTTAGTTTGGAAAGAAACATGGGCCAGGAGAGGAGGAAAACAAGACCTCAGCGTTGGTTTAGCGGTAGAGTAAGGGCCAGGAACCAGAATGCTTGCGATAGACTCGAGTGCAGCAACGAAGGTTGGTGCGCAGGGCGTTAGATAAGTTATTTAAATCGGAGCTGGAGGAGGATGCGTAAGGTACTCTCAGCGCCGGAATTATTCAGCGATGGTTTTGTAACGTAGGGCTCGTGGAGTTTCGTGGAATTTAGAAGTGATGAGTTAAAGTGGGAAATGTCTTTCGCGGATTAGAGTAAATCGTGGAATGTACTTTCTGGCATTTTGCACACATTGTTAGCACAAGTTAAAGAATGTCAAAAATGGGAAATATAGTTCACGGATTAAAAATTACAGCGTGGCTTATATTTTCTGAAATTTTGCACAAATTGTTAGCACAAGTTAAAGAATGTTTTTAAAAATGACAAATGTGTTTTGCGGATTAAACATGGATCGTGGAATTTTGCACAGATTTAGCACAAGTTAAAGAATGTCAAAAAATTGAAACTATATTTCACGGGTAAGAAAAATCGTGGAATGTATTCACTGGAGTTTTTGACACATTTTTAGCACAAGTTCAAGAATGTTAAAAAATGAGAAATATATTTCACGAATGAAAGAAAATGGTAGAATATACTTTCTGGAATTGTGTACCCATTGTTAGCACAAGTTCATGGATGTTAGAGTTGAAAATATATGTCACGGATTAAAAATTAAACCGTGGAATGTATTTTCTGGAATGTTGCACAAATTGTTAACCTTTTTGAAGCGTGATTTCGAGGGCCCAAGGACTGGACATGCTTGGATACAAAGTACGCCGAGATTCACAAGCGTATTAGTGCGACAGAAGGTTAGGAGTTGATGTAGTGAAGAAGAAGAGTTTGTCACTCGTTCAACTGGAGTTAAAGGAACTTTCCAACTTTTTAAGAGCACTTGACATACCCAGTGTTGCTTCTTTTGTAATGGAAAGGATTCAAGTTTGACGTAAACGGCACACGAAGAATGAAGGAGTCCTCTTAAATGGGCGTTCAAAAAAATAAAAAAAAACTTTTACAACAGAACTTAAAAGGGCTGGCCATTTGGAAAGGTGAAATGAAGCGTGATGTTGGGACTTTTTTGGGGGTTCGTTGCAACAGGACACGGGAGGCAAAAATTGTAAATGTAACGAAATAGTCAATTTATCAAGAGATGGTTATCAAACTGACCAGACGTGAATTTGGACTCGCGGGAGAAAAAGTGGTGGGCGACCAAAACCGCCCCCGTTCACCAGAGGGTCCCAAAAGTCGTCGTTATTGGTACGATTTGATACGTAGCGGCGTTTGCTTTGACCGAAAGGGTTGGCATGTTAACCGACGCGGCCTAGTAACTCGATCTCAAACGTGAGCGGCATCGGGAGTCATTTGCCAGTACATATTTGGACCAAACGGGGTTCTTGTACTTGAGCATAAAAGTGTTCACGAGCATAAATTAACGAAAAGAAAGAAGGAAAAAAAAACTTGGGTTGCTGGTCTTTTGTCAACCGTTTTTGAACATGTTCTTTAAGTTGTACCTTGTTACCTTTTTTTGTGCGATGGAAATAACTTTGAAACAGTTGGCAATGTAAAAAAAATGACCCTAAATAACATTTAGGGCGAAATCGAAAAACGGCGGTCGCGAATTACGCGAAAGTCTGGAGCGCATTGGTTTAAGTTTGCCGGCTGGACGGCGGAAAGCCGCCAACGTTACCTTGCTCAGCGCGCTCGTCGAAGGTAAAAAAAACAACAACAACAAGTGAATTAATTCCAGTTTTCCTAACAGCTTCCGCCGGGGACGGGGGGTTTTGTTTCTTCATCCCTTTCTGCGAAATTGCACACTCTTATATGTTTGGACAATGTGTTGGCCTGACCATGGTTGATTGGCTTTTTTCGGTGGACTGTTTCTTTGGGCTAACCTCGGGTTTTGGGTTTTTTTCTTTTGTGGTATTTGGTGTGTTGCAGGGCCAAGTCAAAGAACGGCGGTCGCTTGCTCCGTGATCGATTAGAACAAATAGGCTTGACGTTACCAGCAGGTCGGAGGAAGGCGGCGAATGTCACCTTACTTTCTTCCTTAGTCGAAGGTAAGAGACTTAGCTCAGCCTACCAGAATTACCCAGCTAAAATACCACCACTCACGACTCAATTGTTGGGCGTTCTCGGGCTTGGCCAGCGCATACACGTCAACACAGACACGCTCTCGCTTTTTTTAAAAAAAAAGAAATGTTAACCCTTTCGTTTTTGCATGCAGCATGTGGACTACTAAATTAACTTTCTGTAAACCTTGTAAATTACTTTCCGGGTGAAGGAAAAAATGTACGATAGGTGTCTCTGCCATAATAGCAGCTATTTCGTTATATCAACATTTTACTATTTTTTTTCTGTTTATAGCGGACCAGTGCTGGCCGTATTACTCATTTTACTAGTTATATTTACGCTAGTGTACGTACAAAAGGGTAAAAAGTCAGAGTTGGGACGGAAAATAGTAGGTTGTACTGGGGTTTGAAACTTGCAACGCCATTTTTTATTAGCCGTGAATCTATGGAAGGGGCTTCGGCCCCTTCGAAAACCTAGTAAATTGGCCGGCCCTCACCAGGAGGCCAGTGTAATCGTGTGATGCCTTTGTCATGTAAAAAACCAGCACCTTTACATGTCAATCATGGTGTTTGAATGTAATGGTGTCGACAAAGAACTCAAGTTTTTGGGTGGTTATTTCTTTTGTCCTATAAAGTTTTTCTTTTTTTTGTGGGGGGGGGGGGAGATGGGCGGAGTTGATTGTGCAGGGGGGATTTGGTTTACTTTTTTCACTAGTGTCTGAAGTGATGTCTTGGAAAAAGGCTTTTCTTGTGGGCGATTTCATGGATAACTGGCGTAGACGATTTCGTATTTACCACCCAAATGTTTCTTGAAGTAAACTTGACCGTAAAGTTTTAATTGATAACCCCTAGAATCTTACGAAGATCTTTGAAAGAGGGCAAAGATAATTTAGAATTGCTCAAGAACTTGTTTGCGTTTTTTCCAGAATCCTGAGTTTCAAAAGTTCCGCCGCGTTAGATTCTAGCTATTATTAATTTTAAGAGTGTCCGTCGAAAATTATATACAAATACGCAACAGTTATTTCAAAATGTTCAACGTAATTTTTTCGTTTCTCCCATTCAGTCAATGTAAAGTAGGAGAAATTGCCCTGAACACAGTGATACGGTCATTTTAGACGGTTTAGACTTTAGTTTTGTAAGGGACCCGTTATCTTTTTGTATGAATTCGTAGAAAATATTAGTAAGGGGGAAAGATAAGGTATTTAAGCGAAAAAAAAGGGTTACCGAGCTAAATTTGAAAAATTTCATGGAAAGCAAAAGGGAGTAATTTTTCGTGGTTGTTTGTGAAGAAAATAAGAGAGAGAGAGAGATTTTTTCCGAGGGACTGGCGTGTTGGCCAGCCATAAAACCGCGCCAGGTCCGGTAGCGAGATTAGAGTCATTATCTTGTTCCCCTCCTACCTCCGAAGAAAAAGGATCATGTAGCCAAGCCAGTTTTGAATCCCGTTTCCGAAATTCGGCAGACAACCAGCCAAAGAAGTAAATAAAAATATCATCAGTTATATTTTTCAAAGAAGAGCGTGGCATTCGGTTGTAATTCGCTAGTAAGAGCCCTTTTCTCCCGTTTCCCCATTTTACCTGTCTGGATTTATTTCTAAAGCCTTTTTTTCTTTTCTTTTTTTCTTTCTTTTATTATATATA